>CM034300.1:72416754-72494369 GCA_019925795.1 Dendrobium chrysotoxum
AAGAAGAACGGTCAGATACGCATCTGTATCGACTTTCGGGACCCTCACCAAGGCGTGTCCAAAAGATGACTTTCCACTTTCTGTATCCGAACTCTTGGTAGACAACACGTCAAACTATGACATGTTCTCGTTTATGGATGGATCGTCAGGATACAACAAGATCAAGATGACTCCTGAGGATGAAAAGCATACATCATTCAGAACGTCCATCGGCATTTTCTGCTACACGGTCATGCCCTTGGCCTAAAGAATGCCGGTGTCACCTACCAACGGGCGTTGACCCATATTTTTGATGAATTAATACATCAGAAGGTCGAGTGCTATGCAGACGACTTGGTCGTTAAGAGCATGGATCAGAAAGATAATTTAAACGACCTGAGGATTGTATTTGAAAGAATCAGGAAGTTCGATCTGAAGATGAATCCTCTTAAATGTGCTTTCGGGGTCTCCTCAAGCAAATTTCTCGGGTATGTCGTTCGTCACCGAGGGGTGAGGCATAGAAGTCGATCCCAATAAAATCAAGGCGATCATTGAGATGCCGCCGCCAAAAAGTCTCCGTCAACTCCGCTCCTTGCAAGGGCAATTGGCTTTCATTTGGCGATTCATATCGAATATGTCGGGTATGTGCCAATCATTTTCAAAGCTGATGAAGAAGGATGTCCGCTTCAAATGGGATGCAGAATGCTAGGAAGCGTTTGACAGCATCAAAAGATATCTGTTAAATCCGCCCATTCTCGCAGCGCCAATTCCAGGAAAGCCTCTTATACTGTATACGGCAGCACTTGAAGAGTCCCTCGGAGCATTACTGGCTCAGCACAACGAGGAAAGAAAAGAAAATGCACTATACTATATCAGTCGGAAATTAATCAGAGCAGAAGTGCGATATTCTCCAATCGAGAAACATTGCCTAGCATTGATTTTTGCAGTCCAGAAACTCCGCCACTATATGCTCTCCCACAAAATCATCTTGATATCAAAGATCGATCCACTGAAGTTCTTGATGACAAGACCAGCGTTGACAGGTCGTTTAGCAAGGTGGGCAGTGCTGTTACTGCAATTTGACATAGTGTACATGCCGCAAAAGGCGGTAAAGGGACAAGTTTTGGCAGATTTTCTTGCCGCGCATCCAATTCCGGCAGACTCTCCACTCAACGATGATTTGCCAGATGAACAAATCATGCAGGTCGAGGAAGAGGAGAAACCTCAATTTTGGGAGATGTACTTTGATGGGGCATCATCGATCAAATCTCCCAGGTCTCCAAATCTTGCAAAGGCCCAAGCTGGCATCGGTCTCGTCTTCATAGAACCCGAGGGAGGTATAATGAGATTTTCTTTTAGTTTAACTGAATCTCGGACCAATAATGAAGCCGAATATGAAGCTCTAATAGCAGGACTGGAGATTGCAATTGGTGTCCAAATCACAGATCTCCAAATTTTTGGTGATTCTCAACTTGTGATAAATCAAGTCCTGGGCATTTACAAGATCTGCAAACTTAAATTGGCCCACTATCACCGACGAGCTCTTGAACTTCTAAAATAAATACCGAATGTCAGGATAACTCAAGTTCCTCGAGGACAGAATGCAAAAGCAGATTGTCTAGCCAAACTGGCCAAGGAGCTTGCAAATGAAGACAAAAGGCCGCCTATATTCATTGCAGTTGAAAATCGCCGGGTCTTAGAGCCAGAATTCTTACAATTCCCGCAGGCAGAAGGAATAACAGGTTCAAGCCAGCAAGATGCAACCCCCGTTGATCCTCAACCTCCCCAACAAATCACTACTAAAAATCAACCAGGGGAACGTCAGGTAGTAAAGAGACAAAGAACCGGTAGATTCTCAGAGTCATGGTTGGATTGCTTAGATGTTGAAGTCGAAGACGATTGGAGGCAACCATTCGTCCACTACTTCAAAGAAAGCAAACTCCCAATAGATAAATCTCTGGCTGCACAAATTAGAAAAAGAGCATTGCGATACGCATTTGTCAATGATACGTTATATCGGCGGGCTTTTGACCAGATGTGGCTACGATGCCTAGGGACCAAGGAAGCTGATAAAGTGGTAGAAGAAGTTCATGAGGGACTCTGCGGAGCACACCAGTCAGGTCCCAAGATGGCTGCTAAAATCAAAAAATGGGTTTATTACTGGCCTACGATGGTGAGAGATTGTATCAACCACGCTAAGAGGTGTCACGAGTGTCAGATTCATGGTGATGTTATTCATCAACAGCCAAATCTCCTACACCCAACGATAGCGTCCTGGCCGTTCGAATGTTGGGGCACTGATATAATCGGACCGATAGATCCACCGTCATCGGCCGGGCACCGCTTTATTCTGGTAGCAACAGACTATTTTTTAAAATGGGCAGAAGCAGCTCCGTTCGGGGAAGTCACGTCCGAGCACGTGATCAACTTCTTCACCCACAATGTCGTCTACAGATTTGGTGTACCACGCCGCGTGATCTCAGACAATGGCACGGCATTCAAGAGTACAAAAATTTATAAGTTTGTAGATCGTCACAAGATTGACTGGCGGTATTCGTCTATATATAACCCAAGAGCCAATAGTTTGGCTGAGGCCTTCAACAAGACACTGGTGAAATTGTTGAAGAAGATCCCACCAAGAACAAAAGAGAATGGCATACAAAGATGGCAGAAGCGTTGTGGGCGTATCGTACGACCTACAAAACACCAACCAAAGCCACTCCCTACTCACTAGTGTTCGGGGCTGAAGCCGTCTTGGCACTAGAAGTTAAACTACCGTCTCTTCGGGTCGCTATCCAGAATGAGCTTACTCAAGAGCAGAATGCTCGCCTAAGAATGGAGGAGCTCGATGCACTCGACGAAGTTAGATTGCAAGCCCAACAAAACTTAGAGATCTACCGAGGAAGGATGACGAAATCATTTGATCGGATGGTGCGCCCTCGGTCCTTTCAAGAAGGGGAATTGGTCCTGCTGCTGAGAAGGTCAATCATCCCTCACCGAAAAATTGGTGGTAAATTCGTATCCAATTGGGAGGGTCCCTTTGTTATCGAGAAGGTGTATCAAGGAGGAGCCTAGCAGCTTATCGATCTGCACGGTCAAAGGCCCATGCCGCCGATCAACGGTCGACACCTGAAGAAGTACCATGCATAAAATTGCTCAAGGAAATGTTATATTTAATATATTGTGTATTTCATGCATATTTATATACACTTTACATTTTATATTTTTGAAATTCTCTTGTGTTGCAAGAATGCATTTCAAAATCACCCTGCAGGACGGGGCATTTTAAATATTTATTTGGGTTGACATCGTGCTACGCGTGAGATCCCCAAATAAATATTTAAAATCACAAAATTTTAAATTTATTCTATTATGAAATGTCCCTGCGAGACAGGGGGCATTTTAAATATTTATTCGGGTCGACACCGCGCTGCATGCCGAGATCCCCGAATAAATATTTAAAATCACCAACGCAAATATTCTTTTATACTGAAGAATACAACGATTTTTTTTCAAAGTATATGCAGGTGAGCTTCAAAAGATCGAGACACCACCTTCTCCAACAAACCAAGATTTCAAAGGTCAGAAAGAGACTTGCAATTACGCACCCTAACAAATTGAGCCAGAACAACTTGAAGTCTTTCAGCAGCCTGAAGCTTAAGGTTCGAGTGGGTGTAAGAGGTCGGATCCAACACGCCCAAAAATGGCCGGATCGCTGGCAGCTCCATCTACTCAACAAGCCATAAGAAAGGCCGTAGTAGAGGAACCCCCACTGCGTCAACCCTCAGTAGGGACTGTAGGAAGTACGAAGGCAAATTTGACTCGATAAGTTAAAGTGATCGTGGTCTACAAAATTCTCCTAAATGACCGGAGAGTCAAAGTTCCGGTGAGAAGGAAATGTCTCAAGCAACTATTAAATATTCGTAGGCTCTAGATCTTCAACCATAAAGGAGAACCCAGAATCTACCAACTTCAATAAAGTTAGCATTGGGAAGCACATTTTCCCTAGCTCGAGTCTGAAACCTGAATGGGTGTAAAAGGTCGGATCCAACAAGCCCAAATATGGCCGAATCGTTGGCAGCTCCATCTACTCAACACGCCATAAGAAAAGCCGCAGTAGAGGAACCCCCATCTCAGCAACCGGAGGACGAAGAGCTGTCAAATCCCATCTCTCTCGATCTAATGAACTCAAGTGACTCAGATTAAAGTTTCCTCAAGTGGTTAAGGATCAAGATACTACCCCAATTTGGTACTCTCAACCGAATCCAAAACCTGTAAATCATTCAACAAATTCGTACAGCATCAAGCAAGGATCGAAGGAACTTTTCTTCAACAAGTCCATCAAAGCACAAAGCAAAGGACCGAAGAAATTATCCCAAAGTTCATGAAAAGCTAAAGCTGAACTAAGGGGATTCGTCATCAACAAGTCCGTTATGCACAAAGCTTTGGACCGATGACTTCTCGCCATCGACTTATTACAAACCTAAAAAGTTTAGGTCATCGGCATCTACTCCTTCATTAAGCCCGCCAAAGCTAGAAGCAAAGGGCCGAAGGTACAAACCACCTGGCAAGTCAGTAAAGACAAATCAGGTAATTCTCCATCAATGTTCGCAGCACAAAGCACGCGACAGAATGAACCAAATTCTCAGGGAAACTAAAGCTACAAAAAGAGGTATCCCGAACGACATCTACAGGTGTCCCTAAAGGCTGGGGGCATTTTAAATATTTATTTGGGTCGACATCGCGCTGCGTGCCGAGATCCCCAAATAAATATTTAAAATTATTTACATCACCATCAACACAGCTCAAAGTACAACCACAGAAATCACAAGAACAGCAAAAAGAGAGCTCATCAACAACTGAATTTACAAAAATGTTTCATTTTATTAATTCAGAATTCATATATAAATTTTCAGTTCGCATTTCTTTTACAAGTTTACATTAACAAAAAGAGAGAGAAAAGTACAATGTCCTTCGTAGAGGACTATAAATTTATCTCCTAAACTATGCCTGAAGAGGAAGTCAACAGCTCTGCTCCTTCTAAAGATCAGGTACTCTACACTTCCGAAACCTGCACAAAGCAACAGAAATATCAGCAGAAATAAAAGACTATGCAAGTATAAAAAAGCTACTAAAAAAAGTGTACCTGAAACCAAGGTCTCCTGTAGTAGCTCACGAACTGGTGTCTCACTCCTCCAAGAACCTGTGTAGGGCAACAAGGGTCAGTAAGAAGCCAAAGAAAGAAAAAGAACAGAACAAACAAACTAAAAACGTACCAGAACCAAATCCCTCTGTAGTAGTGAGCCGGCTAGATCCTGTCTTTATAGTGACCTGCACAAGAAACAAAGAATTGTCAGCACAATTATAAAATCAGAATTGAAAATAAGGAAACAGTAGTGTCAAAAGGAGAACAGAAAGTGGCATTACTATATACTATCATCAGCCTACAAAGTACTACTTTAGGAATCTGAGTATAAAGTACTCTATCAGTTTTTTTTGGATCTCTACCTAACTAAGACCAACATGTCAATTCTCTTTTTGACTATAAGTGCATCTAAAGATCCACGAAGACACAGAGATACTCTTGCAGATCTACAAAATGAAAGTCTTAGTGTGACATCCAAGTAAATTTTTGGAGATCCACTAAATGACAATCTTACTATGACATCCAAGCAAACTTTTAGAGATCCACTAAATGAAAACTTTTGTGTGACATCTAGAACAAATATCTAGAAATCCACAGGGTCGATCAATATACAACAAATATGATTCGCTTTAGACGCAAACCACATTTGTTGGGGGGCATTTGTTGACCCCTGTGTAATACCCGAAAGAAACAAAAGAAAAGCCATACATCTACCGAAAGCCAGCTCAAATCCCGCTAGAATATTGTTCCTTCGGCGCCGCTCCAGGATTTCTGCGCAAAGCGGCCTCGATCGCTGCTCTCCAGCGCGTCGTTAAAAGCAGACCGAATGGCTCCCACTTCCTACGCTCTTCCCAACTCCACGACAAACCCGCGCCTGCCTCTTCTCCGACTCTTCTTCCCCCTACATCCGTCAATCTGGTCACAAGCCCCGGCCAAAACCTCCTCTTCCTTCTCCCAATCTCGCTGCTGCCGAGCTCCTCAAGCCGAAACCGAGAGACCTCTTGAGCTCCTGTCGCTCATTCCGACTCCAAGACCTACCCATTCCGAACCCAAGCCGACGCCAGCTCTGACTCTAAGCCCTGGCCGACGCCTCCTTGCCCTAGATCTGCATCCCGACGCCCCCATCTCCCTCGCCGTCGCTCGACTTCGCTCCTCCAGCGACTTTCCCTTCCTATCGGATGGAAGTTATGACTTTTTGAACGAAAGCAACTACGGGAGCTTCTCTCTGTGAAGGTAACTTTCTATCCTCTCGTGCGCTTCTTCGGCCAAGTCCAGCAAATCTTGCCGAAGAGGAGGAAGTGAGAACTTAACTCTCTATGAGAGGATTTAGCAAAAATCATGCTTAAATTTCACATAAATCCTGTTCAAATGTCGCATAAATCTTATAGTCCGATAATCCTAATCCTAATTGCGAGTAATTATTAATTGATTGTAATTAATTAGTAATTAATTTTAACTAATTTTAATTAATTAGTTTTAATTATAAAATGATTATTATTAATTGTAATTAAGTACGATTAATTTTAATTAATCGTAATTGATTAATCATTAAATAATAATTAATTATTATTAATTCTAATTAATCATTATTAGTTATAATTAATTATATTAATTATTACGATTGATTATAATTAATAATAAATAAAAGAAAAAGAGAGAAGTACTCTTCTCTCTACTTACCTCGATCCGCGTGCCGACCCCACCGACACCGCAAAGGTATAAACCCTCAACCCTAAAACTCCGAAAACTTGTTCTCGTTGTTCGCGGCGGACCGGAGAACCCCCTATACGCGCTCTCAGTAGCACAGTGGGAGGAAACCCGGTGCGGTGCCTACGACGACATGGGTAATCACCCAAAATCTCATTTTCGACGTTCGCGGCGGACCGGAGAACCACCTATACGCGCTCTCGTAGCACGGTAGGAGGGAGCCCGGTGTGACGCATACGGCGAGGTGGGTAAGCCCTATACACGCTTTTGTAGCGTGGTGGGGAGTCACTTGTGTTCTCGCACGGTTACTTTTGGAAGACCCCATACACGCTCTTGTAGCGTGGTGGGATGAAAAGATGTACGGCCCAGTGTCCAAGGACACCTACCATACACGCTCTAGTAGAGTGGTGGGATGGCCCAGTTTTCCGTAGTTTTTCCTAAACGGGGGAGATGCCGGGAGGCTGCCAAAATTTCGGGTGAACAGAAGACCATTTGGACCTGACTTGAACAAAATTTGGACAAACAAAGGACTCGATTCGGAGAATGAACTGAACATAAGATCAAACTCAAATCAAACTTAAAATAAAATTAATCAAATGATGATTGAATGGAATCAGAATTTGGACTCAATTTTGGACTTGAACTTGTGTTTTGAACTCAAAAGGAGGAATGAACCTAAACTCATCTTGAACTGATTGAAGAAAATTGGGACTGAATTTGATTGAATTCAAAGAACTAATTCAAACTTAATTCAAATTTGATCAAATGAACTTGAATTGAACAAGATCATTTGAGACTTATGAACTTGGTTTGAACCAAGCGACAGGGACCCTGAATAACAAGAAGCTTGAACTTGCATTTGATTTGAAAGCTAAGTGATATGAGCAAAGATTTGAGCAAAAGCAAAGACTTGCAATTACTATCTACTTACAAATAGTGATGACTTGTAAGCAACATAATTAGACCTCTGTCTATGATGTCTTTAATTGATAACAAATAAATGAGACATGCAACAAGTGTTCAAATTGAAATACGACCTTCCCACAAGCAATACAAGTCAACGTACAAGCATATGTAGAGGCATGTAACAAATGCTAGGATATCCCTACAGTCTGCAATAGTTTTGTGATGAATGCATATGAACAATATGCAGCAATATGAGAACTTCTCTACCTCGATAGTTTGCAAACACCACTAAGGAGAAATCTTTAAACGAGTGCTTTAATTCATTAAAAAATATCAAGCTCAAATGGATGTGTGGCTTTCTCACAGTCAACATGTGAGCAAATATGGACATATGATGAATGCAATGGTAGCTTTATAATCATTGTCATTATGCAAGCGAGCAAGTGGAAGATAACATCTCAATGCATGTGAAGATGATTTGGAATATTCAACCAAGTTAAACTTCTTGCAAGCAAACACAACGCAAAGTGAATGCAAGGACTGGTGATAAAAGGATTTGTTTGATTGGACATATTTGTAAAAATAAGTGAGCATGAACAAATGTGATGGCATCCCTATCACCAACAATAATTCAACTCCAAGAAGATACATCAAAGGAAAAGGCCAAATGCAAATCAACATGCAAGAATCCCCAGTATACATTCAATGAGTTTGGAGTGAATGAAGTATATATACGACCAGTGATGTTCAATTCCAAGCAAGCATGTTATCTTGACCGCAAATGATAATACTTCACGAGGCAAGCTTACTAGCACATGTGGGAGTTCCTACGAGTCACTGTAGAAGATTCCTCGTTCATACAACAGTCCACCTACAGTAGTGAACTGTTCATGAATACGACTAGTGAGAATCCAGAATCCATCATATGCACAATCCCTCATCTACAGGCTGATGAAGAAAACTTGTAGTTTGAACATTGTAAATTGTGGAAGGACAAGGGCAACAGGCTTTGATGAAAGTGCTGGCATTGCCACTGGGTGTTACTCCACATGTGACATCAGGAGAGTTGCAAATGAACATATAGTAACTTGCCTACGAGAAGATGTGGAAGAGTTGCGTCAAATATCTTTGCTTGCAAACAACATAAGAAGGTCTACATCCTCTGTGATTTTCCTACTGAAATGATAGCAGAAGATCTGCAGTACATACAATCTCTTTACAAATACAGAGGTATGTACAACACCCACCTATAAGTAGATGCATAAAGACTTCAGTAAATGCAGTATCCTGTAGTCAACCCCAGTCTGCGAATGAATACATCTACTTGCAACAGTAGAGGGTGTACTTTGTGGGCCAAAGACCACGACAAAATGCATAAAGAATGTAGTAAAAGGGGATGAATACTACAATGCCCTTGTAGTCAACCATCACCCAACATCAAGCAAATATATCGAGCTTTTACAGATAGAAGCAGGTGATACTTGACAAATACAAATTCCTATGGACAAATGTAAATAAATAAGGGCCATTGAAAGAAACCCATATACATGCTACATGTTATCTGCAAGCAAATGCCACCGGATCTACAACATCCGTACAAGCAGACAGAAGGCGTTTACAAACATTCTAAAAAGTACCCCCGCACATGTGCACCTTAATTTGTATACATATAGGAACACAAAAGGGTAAATACAATTATAATCCGCATGGGCCCCGACGAGCGTGTTATTGGTACACACGTGACGTCTAAGGATGTTGCGCGGGTCAATAAGTGAATTCCAGTTCGAGTCTGATACTCCTATACGGGTAGATAGGAGTCGACACGGCTTGAACCATTAAATAAATATGCGGTCACGAGATCGATCGGGATATTTATTTTATAGTTCACATTAGGCCTTCAAGGCCTATAATCAAGAAAATTCACTAACAAAAGTTCAAAGCCTACGAAACCTGATCCTCTATCGACCAGTGGATAGAGTCCGGCAGTGTCCAATCAATAAAATATAAGTGATCTTGTGCACCCCGATGATGGCCGTGTTGACCGTTAATCTCAACCAGAGGGGTTCACAAATACTTTCAAATGCCGCCCAAATTCCCACAAAATCTAAAAATCCAAAATATTTAAAAATTGAAACTCATCCATCAAATCACTTAAAGCAAATCCATCCACTCTCTGCAACAGTTTGCCGAGATGGACAAATCTGAAAACTACTTCAGCTCACAAAGAGCTAATGCCTGATCGAAAATATCACTAGGGTCCATTCTCAAATAATCTCCTGCCAGCAAGGACGTGGTACGAGTCCTCTAACCGGTAGTTTCGCCGCCAAATGGCATTGCAAGATAAACGGTTATGACTTGGGGCCCTCTGAACCAGGTATTCGCCTCCAAATGGTACCATTATATTATGGTTATGGCAAGAGCTAGTATGCTCCCCAATGGCATCAAATCCTTGAGATATGAATCAATATGATATGATCGATAGGGCACAAAGCCCTCTGTTAGCTAAGGTGGATTCAAATTTGTCCCCTTAGATAAACATCCCCCCTAGGTCTACAAGGTACCCTTGGACGAAGCAACCCATGGCTGCCGACAAGGATCCTTCTGTCAGATTGGGTCGACTACCTCCTCTGACTAAGTAGACCAGGGATCACGATGGCCCGGGACGACGGAACCATGGGATCTTGATCGGGTCCATCATCCATTCCCCTACCATCCACTTTAAGTGCAAGATGGTAAAATTTTCAATTTTAAATATCAACCTTCCAAACTCTCCAGTTTCCAAACTCATGCTGCTACTATATGCCAGACGCACATATCTCTACGTATCTGATTGACGACTAGCCTTAATCGAAAGTTCTCTCTCATGATCGAGAGGGGTAATTAACTATAGGGGCTTGCGCCTATAGGAAATCAGAACTCAGATCATAAAGTCCTCGCAAAATGAGGGCGAAATCTCTGGGTATTGTCTTATCTACAAACCCATCTGTCTTCCAAAATTTACCCCGGAACTTAATCCGTTAAAACTCCCCCCGAAGAAAGCAACAGCGGGCGGAGGCCGGGGTCGAATTTTCGGAGCCCACACTGGATGAGCAGCTCGAACGGCTGGAAGAGGAGATCAGGAGTTATGGCTTCGAGATGGGGTCAACCTGGTGTCGGATGTCTTCGGCAAGGTGAAGAGGTCGGCTGTGAGATTCGGTGGATGGAGATCGGAGTAGGGCTTGAGGGATTCGGAAAGAGGTCGGATGCAGGTAGAGAGGGCGACGACAAGGTTCAACCTGAAGGAAGCTTGGTGAGGTAGGGAGAAAGCTCTCTCTCCCTCTCTCTCTCTCTCTCTCTGTGTGGACCGAATGAATCAGATGGCTTGCGGCTATGGGTGTTGACGACAGGATGGGAAAGGAGGGATTTGGCCTTTAGATAGGATTGGATCGGGTAGAGGCAAGGGGAAGAGCTGTGCGCGAAAGACTTGGTGGTCGGAGGTTTTGTGGCTACAGGAGGCGGAATCGAATGATGAAGCTCGGCGTTGGGATTGAGGGTTCGGCCGAGGTTGACGTCAGGCTTGGTAGGGGTGGAGTCGGAGGAAGCAAGAGCTTTGAGAGATAGGGAGGATTGCGAGCAGGCTCTATTGACGGCTTCAGCTTGGTGTGAGGTGCGACTAAAAGAGGAAGGAAAGGCGTGGAAGATTTGCTCGTGGAGGAGGTGTGGTTTCGATTGGAGCTTGCGGGAGTTCTGTGTGCAGGAAGTGGGGATTTCGAATAGGGGACGGAGGTGTATATCTAAAACGAATGTTGCTGTTTGACTTCGTCTTAACACTAGAAATAGCACGAATCAATTTCTTGATATTAGAAGCACGGCAGCAGAAACTTGTATAAAACGAGGTGACCGACTCAATTGAACATTGAACAGGTTTTTTTTATTTAATGCAGATTTGATTTTCTTTAATTTGGCATCTGATTTTGCTAAAAGATATCTAATTTAATAGCTGTATTGGTGTATAGTCATTAATCTACATCATAAGATTTCTCATATCGTAATTGCTTTTAATCGATTGAAATTATTTACTTTCATGCGCTGCATCAACTTTTCTAATTTCCAGGATGAGCTCCATTTTCCCACCTTGAATTTTCATCAACTTAACCAATATTATTACGCATGATTTAATTTTTTTTATGAAACAGGAACTTCTGGGCGGGGAACTCCAGGTCCAGATTTTTGGTCATGGTCTCCCCCAATGGATAACAGAAGTCAATCAAGTGATAATGCCACAAGCTTACAGCCAGCCTCACAATTAAATCCACCTCCAAATGCATCTTATTCTGTCATCGAAATGGAGCAGTCTGCTGATATCTTTCCGCTTCCCTTTGAGAGTACTTTACTTGAGAACCAACACGTACCTCTGCTTCCACCTCTTCAATCAGTTGTGGAGGTTGAAAAGGCAGAGATTGAATCTTCCGCTGATTTAGCTATGGAAGCTAATCAAGAGAAGCTTGAGGTGGTCTTTTCAAGACATGCAGCAGAGGCTGCAGAAGCCCTTGGTAAGAGCAATGACGGGGCAACCCATGGAGTAAATCTTGATGGTTCCAAGTGGTGGAGGGAGTCAGGTGTAGATCAAAGGGCAGATGGAGTGGTTTGCAAGTGGACACTGAATCGGGGAGTTAGTGCAGATGGAACAGTTGAATGGGAGGACAAATATTGGGAGGCCTCTGATCAATTTGACTATAAGGAGCTTGGCTCGGAGAAATCTGGACGTGATGCCAATGGAAATGTTTGGCGTGAATATTGGAGAGAATTTATGCGGCAGGTGAAATTAATTCATCATTCTTCGACGACATAATTTATGCTACAAAAGAATCATGACTCAGTTTTTTTTGGCAGTCGTTGATAATGAAAAATGATTAGGGTCATCTTATTTGTGCATGGTAAGGTTGGAATGAATTATCTTTTTTTGCTTTGCCATAATAGCTAGTTAGAGCTTATCCTCCTCGAGAGAAGATAATATAAAAATTATATTTTGAGAAGAGTCGGATGAACTATTACAACATATATCTAAGGAAGAAATAATATTTATTGGGGATAACATAAATGAACATATATGTTCTAGCAGGGTAGATTGTGAGGATTCATGTTAAAAATGAAATAGGTGATAGAAATATAATGGCGAAGTTATGCTTGATTTTGTGGTAGCTTATGCTCTTGCAATAAAGAACACATTTAATTTGTGGAAAGAGCACTTGGTTTTTCAAGTGGAACCAATTAAGAATGTTGCAAAATATGTGTTTGGAGTATCAAAGGGAAAAGCTACTAATAGTAAAAATATTTTGTTCCGGAATTAAAATGTGCAAGAAAAGATAAAAAAAAGAATATTTGTTATAAAAATTGGTTTAGCCGTAAAAATTCTGATAATTACGAAATATTTAAAGAGGTCCGTAAGGAGTCTAAGAAATCAATATGCGATGCAAAGATTTTAGCTTTTAATGATTAATATAATAGATTAGATGCTAAGAAGGGCGAAAAATATATGTATAAGTTAGTTAAATAAAGAGATAGGAGTAGTAAGGATTTAGTTCAAGTGAAGTGTATTAAGTATGAAGATCAAAAAGTGTTTTTATTAGAAGAGGATATTCAACAAAGGTGGATGAGATATTTTGCTAAACTTTTCAATGAAGATTGTGAGAATACGATTGACTTTACTGACCTTGGCACCCTAAATGAAAATAAAGATTTTTATTTTTATCGACATATTAGTAAAACTGAAGTTAAAGAGGATTTAAAGAAAATGAAGTGTGGAAAAGCTATTGGACCTGATGATATTCCAATAGAGGTGTGGAAATGCTTAGGAGATGAAGGAATTTCTTGGCTTACTAAACTTTTTAATATTATTTTGAAGACTAAAAAGATGCCAGATGAGTGGAGAATGAGTGTGTTGATTCCTATGTTTAAGAATAAAGGTGAGGCACAAGATTGTGCAAATTATAAAGAAATTAAGTTAATGTGTCATACTTTAAAACTATGGGAGAGAGTTATGGAGCATAGGTTGCGGCGTGACACTAATGTTTCTCAAAATCAATTTGGATTCATGCAGGTAGGTCTACTATGGAAGCTATACATTTATTGAGAGGTTTGATGGAGAAGTATAGAGAGAATAAAGAGGATTTACATATGATTTTTATTGATTTAGAGAAAGCATATGATAAAGTTTCAAGAGAAGTGCTATGAATAGTTCTACATAAGAAAGGGGTTAATAATGCTTATATTCAAGTCATTAAGGATATATATGCAGGAGCTATTACGTGTGTTCAAACACAAGGTGGTTTGACCAAGTATTTTCCTATTTTAGTTGGATTAAATCAAGGATCAGCCTTAAGCCCATATCTTTTTGCTTTAGTCATGAATATTCTCACTAGAAATTTGCAGGAGGTTGTACCATGGCATATGCTTTTTGCTGATGATATTCTTCTTGTTGATAAGACTAGAGAGGGAGTTGAAGGTAAACTTGAATTATGGAGGTCAACCTTAGAGTCTAAAGGCTTTCGTTTGAGTAGATCTAAAATTAAATATATGGTGTTTAATTTTAGTAATAATAGATCTAGTGGGGGATTGTGACTTTGGGTGATCAAGTCATTAATAAGAATACGCGTTTTAGATATCTTGGGTTATATTGTTCAGAGTGATGGTGAAATAGATCGATGGGGATATTATTAGTAGAATTCAAGTTGGATGATTGAAGTGGAGGAATGCATCTGACTTGTTGTGTGATAGAAAAGTCCCTCTCAAACTTAAGGAAAAATTCTATAAGATGGTAGTGAGACCTGCAATGCTTTATGGTGCAGAATATTGGCCATTGAAAGAGAAGCATAATATTAAGTTAAGTGTTCAGAGATGAGGATGCTCAGGTGGATGAGTGGCTTTACTCTTAGAGGCAGGATACGAAATAAGCATATATGTCAAAAGGTTGGAGTAGCTCCAGTGGAAGATAAGATTAGAGAGAGTCGCCTTAGATGGTTTGGTCACATAAAATGACGTTTTTCCGATGACTCGGTTAGGAAAGTAGATGTATTAGATTTGACTTATGTTAAGAAAGGTAGAGGTAGAGCAAAAAAGACTTGGTTAGAAAATCTTAGAAATGATCTTTCTTTATTAGATTTAGATGAGAATTTGGCTTTTAACAGGATACAATGGAGAAAAATGATTCATATAGCCGACCCCATATAGTGGTATAAAGGGCTGTTGTTGTTGTTGTTGTATTGATTGTAAGGTGAAACCATGAGAGAGTTTGAGCATGTAGTATAAATTATAACATAGTAGTTATTGGTGCACATCTTAGGTTTTAAAATATGATCAAAACAAATAATTATCCTCGAAAAAAGTAATGGAATTTGAAGGGCAAGAATTTATTATTCTTTCATGATAGGTTATTAAGAGAGGAAAATTTGAATGGTAGAACCAAACTATATGTGAAATAAATTTTAGGACTGTTTATAAAAAATTAATAAGGAGAGTTAATGGTGGAGTGAGGAGATACAAAATACTCGATGAAAAGAAATGTACTTTTATACAATGTTAAAGTTAAATATTACTTAGAAAAGCTTTTACAAGATAGCAAGGAGTCTTGTCAAGTGGTATCAGGCAAAACAAAAGTTACAAACTTTGATAATTTATAAATTGGCTTGGTACTAATTAATGAAACAATAGGATAGATAAAATAGCTATGATGAAAGGTAGATTTTGAAACTTTGATCAAATTAGATTCATCAGAAGTAACGATAATATAATCTTAGTTCAAGAAGAAGACATTAAGGAAAGATGAAATCACTATTTAGAGAAATTATTAAGTGAGAATCTAAGGATAAATATTTTGAAGGATCATAATGAGCAAAATAATGCGTTAGTTCTAAATGATAAGATGTATAAAGGTAAGGTTTTAGGTCCAAATGAGAGATTTAATGAGTTGTGGGGGTTGTTGTGGTTTGATTAACTCAAATATTTAATACAGTTTTGAAGACTAAGAGAATGACAAATGATTGGGATATTTAGTATCAATGTTTAAAATAAAAGAGATGTTTTAGATTGTTTTAATTATAGAAGAATCGAATTTATCAGTCACCCAACAAAGTTTTGAGAGAGTAATGGAATATATATTTTGAAAATTTATGTTAGGTATTGTAGAATCAATTTGGCTTCATGAGAAAAATCTACCATGGTAGTGATTTTTATCTTAGGAAAATCAATGAAAAATTATAGATAACAAAGAAAAGATCTTTATATAATTTTTATTGATCTTGAGAAGGCATATGACTGCGCATCAAAAGAATTAATTGTGTGCATTGAGGAAGAAAGGTGTCTCAAATGTTAGTTGAAGTTATTAAAATATATATAATGCAACATTGGTTAGTATTAAAAGTAGTTATAGCGTAACCAAAGAGTTTTTTTAGTAATGGTGGTTGCATGAAGATCAACATTGAGTCCATACAGTATTTTTATTGGTTATGGTGATCCTTACAAAGGATATTCATAGTGAGGTGCTTTGGTGTATTCTTTTTGAAGTTGAGATAATTCTAATTAGTTGGACATTTATTGACATAAATTAAAAATTAGAATAGTGTTGACCTCAACATCAAAAATTAAAAAAAAAATCATTACTTGCTCAAATCCTGCCCGTATTCGTCGCCTGCTACAGTTGCTCCATACCTTGCAATTCGGCGCCGTTTTTGAACGCGCGATAGTAGCCCATCCCGCGCCTCGATTCTTCTCCCATTCGTGTCGTTAAAACGAGACAGGAACGAAGCCTCTCGGTGCTTCTTCCCCCTCGTTCCCTACACACGAAAGCCTCTCGATCCCAACTCCAGCTTCCCGATCTTTCCTTCCTCTCTCGCCTGTAGCTCAATACCTATAGCCCATATGAGATCTCGTTGGACCTCTGCTCCAACCCATCTCTCACGATCCAACCTTCTATTCGAATCCCTATAGCCGAAACCGCATACCTCTACCCGAGCTGATCTCCACAATAGATGGAAGCCAACCTCCTGTACTGACCTCAACCAACCACACGAGCAAGCCACTTATGATCCCGACCTTCCTCCATATTGCCGATCCACTCGACACCTCCTTCTTCCTCCATGAGCAGAAGCCCTAACCCACCTCCTCCCTCACACTTCTGCAAACCATCAGACCTCATACAAACACCCGTTGACTTACCCAAACCCATTTCCTGCATCCAGACTGACCGACCTCTTATCCAGATCCTCACGTTCAGCCCACTCACCTCTCTTCCCAAGCTTCCTACACTACAAATCCCACTAAGCCATTTCACTCCTTAGCTCCACTCATAGCAACTTCCTATTTCCTTCCTCTTCTACTAAACAGCCATCCAAATAATTATCCACACCCTAACAGCCACCACTCACCCCCTCTCTATCTTTAAACTCTCACCTCTCTCTACTAATATATATATATATATATATATAGTATAAAAAAGAGAAAATAAAGAAAATAAAAAAAAGAGAGTGAGAGAAGGATTTTTGTGTTTGCCTCGATTTTCGTGCCCTCAAAACTAACATCGACGCCGCTATCACCGTCGCCCCGCTCGCTCAAGTATAATGCCCCTAAAATTCAAAATCCTAAAAAACTCCGCTTTTGGCGTTCGCGGCGCATCGGAAAATCACTTATACATGCTTTTCTCTAGCATGGTGGGAGGGAATCTGTTGTGAGGCTTGCGATGAGGTGTTTAGGCATTGTACACGTTTTCTCTAGCGTGGCGGGGTAAAATTTAAGTACTCGTATATGTGCCTGAGTGCCGGCGAGGAAAGAACTGTGCATTTCAAATAGGTACCCCTGAAGACTCATATACGTCTTTCTCTAGCCTGGTGGGATTGAAGATCACAGTCGAGGTGTCATCCGACACGTAACACATGCACTTTTCTCTAGCGTGGCGGGAAGGCTAAGACTCTCGGATTTTCCCCTAAACAAGGGAGATGTCGAAAGGCTGTCGGAAACATGGGACCAAAATTGAACTAAAATGGCAAGGGACAGAACTTAGACAACCACAGGGGACTTGAACTAAACATAAACTACAGGGAACCGGACCTTAAACTATAATAAATGCATGATCACATTAAAATGCAAACATTAATTAATAAACTTGGTCCATCAAATGAATATCAACGAATAAGCACTAGACTCGTGGAGGAAAATTTTTAAACATAATTGACATACAAACAAATGTGTCGGTCTCTTACATGTACTAAAAATCAATGTGCAATGAACATAAATGAATGAGCAAAGGACTTGTAATGTGCGCAACAATCTGCTTACGAGCGACCACAAAGAATATACAATGAATGTGGCAATTCACCTACGAGCGTGTATAAGGAAGTTACAATAAGCATAGCCCGCCTATAAACAACTGCAAGAAGCTTATGAGTGTTCATAGATGACATCACAAGACATGCCAACAAACATGATAATTTGTCAATCAATGCACAAGCTGACATACCAGTCTCTGATGAACATTGAAAGTTGATATATAACCAAGCACAATAATCCCTTGCAAGAAAACATCAACAAGCGGCACGGGCAATTATACGCGGTGCGACATACAATAACTACAAATAAACATCAAGCTCCTTTAATTGATGATGGTTGATATACAACAATAACCCGCTCGTAGGCACATGCAAGGGATATGCAACGAATGTCATGATTTAGCAACAGTCATTTACAAGGAATACAATGTCCCTACAAGCGACATTAGAAGAGTTGCAATGAATACAACGACACTCCAACAATCAATGTCAATCCACTTGTGGAAGAATTCAATAGTTTCCTGCAAACGACGACAGCCAACATTGCATGAAGAGATTGGTAAGGAATGTAGCTCAACCGACGGCTAATAACAACATGTAAACGAGGGCATAAGATTCTTAATAAGCATCACATATCACCTACAAATGATGTTAATTAATTCATAACATCCGTGTTATAGTAGAGGCGTGATAGTTGCAATAAGCATAATCATGTGTTTATGAATGAAGTATGGAGACTGTGCAACAAATACAGTAACATCCCTACAGTTGGCACTGATCAAAGCAAATATAACAGCTTCCAATGAACCCTGAAAATCAATACACAAGCAAATATAGTAGCTTGCCAGTCAACAATACTTGGAGAAGTTGATGATGAATGTAATTCAGCTTGCATTCAACATTAACATATGAACATGCATATTGAATCCTGCAATCAATGCAAATACGGTAGCTCACCTGCAAGTAACATTGGTAGATACGCTGTAGATTGAAGGGTTCTTTGTAAACACATGCATATATTCAACACGCTATATGTGAGCAAGTGCATAGAAGGGCTAAACAAATGCAAACACCTACGAGTTATCGTAGGAGACTCGTGAGCTCGCCCGCATAATAATGGAAGCCCCGCAATGCATACAACAGTCTTTCTTGCAAGCTATGATAGCAGGCATGCTGCAGGGCTAAAGAAAATATAGACATCTACGAACAACTACAGGAAATTCGTTAGTGCACGACAGTCCACCTGTATACAGCAGGAAACGACCCATAGAGTCGACGTTGTGATTCACCTATAAACAAGTAGGGAATCAGTAGTGAAAACTATGGGCCATTGGTAAGCTGAGGTAGTAAATTCGTGGTGTCAGGCTGTCACACTAAATAAATCAGCTTACTTGCAAGTGACAAGTAAGAGGTCCCTGAGGATCCTGATGCACGGCACAGCTCATTTGCAGCAGAGGTACACCCCTGTGGGTTGAATATCGAAGAAAATAATAGCTTGTAGAAAGTGAAATGAGACCCGGCGCGTTGTTACGCCACGTCACTAGATATGAAACACTCGTACAAGCAGACAGAAGGGGTCTACAAGTAACTAAATAGAATATTGCGCACACCCAAATGATAATCATTCGCACAGCTAATCAGTACCAAATACATGCTTTGCAATAGGCATAATAATTCATGCATCCATGTTATGCATGCAAATCATCTATCACCGCATCAAGCTAACATGCAATATGTCAAATATCAAGCAATATGCAAATGCATGTACTAACATACACATATACATGCATATATACAAATATATACGTGAGTATGTTAACATGTAAATGTGTCGTGTATACCCGCTGCACTGCATACATACGACCGCCGTACCAACACATTGCAAATACGTACAAAATCATACACCTGCATGAGCCCCGACGAGCGTGTTGCATGCGAATACGTGACGTCTGAGGATGCTGCGCGGGTCAAGAAATGAAACTGAGTTTGAGCCCGATCTTTCTATGTGAATAGATAGGAGTCAACACAGCTTGAACTATCAAATAAATATACGGTCATAACATCGAACGGGATATTGTTTTATATATTCATATTAGGCATTTAAGATCTACAACAAAGAAAATTCACTAATAAAGATATAAAGCCTAAAATGAACCCGATCCTCTATTGGCAACTAGATAGAGTCGATAATGTTCAACCAACAAAATAAAATAGCCCATAAATACCTCGATGATGGCCGCGTTGACAGAAAATTTCAACCGGAGGGGACCCCAAATACTTGAAAATGCCTCCCAAATACCGATGAAAATTCAAATTTCCAAAATAACAAAATCTAAAATATTTAAAATTAAAATAAAACATCAAAGCACTTAAAGAAAAAATATACATCCACCCTCCGCAATAATTTGCCGAGGTTGACAAATATGAAAATCACTTCAGCTCACAAAAAGCTAATATCTGGTTGAGAATATCATTAGGATTCATTCTCAAACAGTCCCTTACCAATAAGGACGTGGCACGTGTCTTCTATCCAGTTGTTTTGCCGCCAAATGGCACTACAGGTAAACAGTTATGACCGGGACCCTTTGAACCGGGTGGTTTTACCGTCAAGTGGCACCACTAAATTACAGTCATGATCAGAGCCTACATGTTACTCAATGGCTTCAAATCTTTGATATATGAATCAATAAGATATAATTGATATGGCACAAAGCCCTCTGTTAGGTAAGGTGAATTCAGATTTGTCACTTTAGACAAATATTCATCCCAGGTCTACTTGGATGAAGCAACCCATGGCTGCCGACAAGGATCATTCTGTCATGTTGGGTCAACTACCTCCTCTGACTAAGTAGGCTAGGGACCATGATGGCCAGGGATGACGGAACTATGGGATTTTGATTGGGCTCATCTTCATTCCCTCACCATTCGCTTTGAGTGCAAGATGGTGAAATTTCTAATTTTAAATATTAAATTTCAAATACCTAAACATGGTACTACTATACGTCAGATACCACGTATCTGTTTGACGACTAGCCTTAATCGAAAGTTCTCTCTCATTATCGAGAGGGGTAATTAACTATAGGGGCTTGCGCCTATAGGAAACATGAACTTAGATTATAAAGCCCTCGCAAAATAAGGGCGAAATCTCTGGGTGATGTCTTATTCACAACCCAATATGCCTTCTGAAAATTTTCCTCAAAACATACTCGTTAAAACTCTCCTCGATGACTTGAATAGAAAAGAAAGGGGCCGCGGAGAGGTCAGGGCGTGAATTTTCCGAGTCCACAAATAACAAAAATGTTATGAATGTGGATAGCTTCGAATTAGTGGAACAAAGTCTATGATATGCAAAGTTTGTCATATTAATAATTATTAGTCAATATTATTAGAAAATAAAAAAAGATAGTTATTTGTGATGATTTTAGTATCATGGATCAATTATATAGAAGAATATAGTATAGATGTGGATAAAATTTTTAGAGTTAAAACTATGTGGTTAAAGTTAGGGTTCTAAGTGAACCAATGCACTCAATGAACAATTTGAACTTGGCTCAATTAATATTTATTCAAGTTCGTTCGAGTTAGTAATTAAAAAAGTTTGAACATTTTCTTAAAACTCAAAAGGTTAAATGAGCTAAGCTTGAGTAGAGTCTAACTCATTTATTTATATTCATAAATTAGCTTATATGTTGCTCAGAAGATAACTTATTGGCTTGATATTAAGTTTGATGATAACCTATATATTATTTAATTAACATTTGGTTAAATATAACTTATAGTACTCATACGAGTAGGAAAGATCCTAGGTGCCTACTCCTGCGAATGGTTTAGCACATTCTTTGGGCCCTGAAGCACAAGCAGATTTGACTCCCTAGTGTCCATAAGGCGGTCTGTGGACTTTTGTTGCTCTCCATGGTGCGGCTAATAGGTTTCATGTTACGTCAATTCGAACTTGCTCTATCTGTTTAATTGCGACCTTCTAATGCAATTGCATTGTTGTTGTAAATTATTGATGAGTTTTCTTGGAACTTAGCTCAATAAAGCTTTATTGAATTAAATAGAGAAATAAATTATTTTTTTAATACGAAGATACTAATTTCAAATTTATTAAATTACTTGTTATTTTAGATTTGAAAAAATATTTTTTTAATACGAGAATTCAAGTACTCTTTCAATTTTTTTTGCATTTATAGTAGCTCATTTAGATACTTTTTCAATTAATTTAGGAAAACCACTTATAAACCAAGTATGATTATAGCAAAATCTAAACAAACCATGTACAAACATATATGTGAAAGTTCAGCTTAATCTCAAATTGAACTTGAATAACTTGCGATATCATCAAGCCAAGTCCAATCCATGATATACTCAGTTTTGCTCTACTCGATTACTTTCCTAGTTAAAATGGATAAGTAGCTTAGGAGTATTATGCAATAAGAGGATATCATGGAGAATTGAAGTTGAATTTTATAAAATTGTAATTAGGTTGATTATAATGCATAGATATGAGTGTCGGTAGTAACAATATCATTGATAGCTATATTTGAGTGTGAAATATGTTAGTTTTGTGTGAAATTTGATTATGTTGATCAATCGGGTTGTACTGTTGACTCAAACCTCAATTTTGTTGGTTGTGCTCGACGAGAAGATCGATGGGGGTCCTGCCTGGGAGCGAAGCCCTTGGAAAAAAAAATTTTGTCAGTATAGCCGTATAGCACCACAATGTTGTATGCTGGAGCACTGCAGTGCTTCAGGCTCAGGCTGGAGACAGAGAGTGGAGCGTTGCAGCGCTCCAGCCTCAACGTTATAGCATTGCGAGTCGTGGCGTTGCGAGTCGGGCTGAGCAGTTTCTCTTCCGTTTTCTTCTTATGTCACTTGAACAGTTGCATCCTTTGGATATTTTAAGTGCACCTCTTATTTGTTTTGAGGAGGTATTGTGTGTGAAGTGAAAAGAGACAAGAAGATAGTGTAAGAAGAGAGATTTGTACAATTTCTCCCAATTTTAATAGTGAATTTCTTGGTGTGGTGTGGCTTCATGATTTTTTCCCGATTTCGGGGTTTTCCACGTTAAATTCTGGTATACTTTTTTGCAGCTTTCTTTTTTCTTATTTGTTTTTCGTTGAGTGATTTTACTTCCCAATAAAATAAATGAGTATGCTAAGATGAATGTATGAGAAAGCTTTGAAAGTTAAATTATAGAATGATTAAATTAGATGGGTTGATTAGAGTGATGTCTATTGAAGATAAGATAGTTGAAGATAGACTTTGGTGATTTGAACATATACAATGAATAGGAAAAAATGCACCTATGGGATGGATATAAATATAGTTATTGTCGGAAGGAAAAATGATAGACCTAAGATGATAGGGATTTAAATAAATAAAAATGATTTGTGAAGGTTTGGTTTAACATCTTGAGCAATTTTTTATTGAATTTTATAGAAAACAAGGATTCATAAAATCAACTTAAATAGTTTGTACATGGCAAATGATGATGACAAAGTTATAGAATTGACACCCGACTTGTTTTCTATTATATTTTCTGTTTTTTTATTTATTATTTATTTTTTATTTTTTTATTTGTTATTTTTTTATTTGTTATTCCTTTGTTTCAAATAGTGAATTTACCTTTTTGGTGAGGATTTTACACATACTAAATCACCAATGGAACTCATATTTGAAGGTAAATTATTGTCTTCAGCACTTGTAAACGCTCCCATTTAAAGTTTGTTTATAATGCCTCTATAAGATCTAACTAGACAGGCACATCGTCATTGGGCTAAGATTGCCTCATTTCATTGTTACCTAGACTTCAAATAATGACAATCCAAAAGAGGTATATTACTATCTTCCAAAAAACAAAAAAAAGGTATATTACTACCTCACCTACTTCTGGTGAAAATTATTGGCTTATATACATCTAAACAATATATTATGATTTTAGTATCACGTTATGTTTTCCTTAAGGCGTATTTATTTGGGCTACAACAGAACTAAACTGCAAAGAAATGTTGAGAATGTTGAATAAAAATTTCAATTGTCCAGGACCTTAGTAGTGGCCTTACTAATTTTGAGAAGACTGCTGACAAGTGGGGTAAGAATGGAAAAGGTGATGAATGGCAAGAAAAATGGTGGGAGCATTATGATGATTCTGGGAAAACTGAGAAATGGGCACACAAATGGTGCTGCATTGATTCCAATACAAATTTAGAGCCGGGCCATGCTCATATTTGGCATGAGAGGTATTCATTTACTATTGGTTTTTATTGTAGTTTTTCTCTTGCTCTTCATTTTTCCCAACACTCTGATTTTGTGTATATATAAACCAGAATCATTACTTCATACATCCAAATCTGATCTGATACATGCAACATAACAACTGATTTCATTTCCCTTCTTCATTACAGAAGAGTGCAATATAAATTGATTATCTATATATTGCACTCACTCAAAGCTGATCTAAAAATTTTGAGAGCTATCAAGATGCAAAAAATTTTCCCCTTTATAGGGCTATCCCAAATATGTGAAGATTAATTACAGATGGTTTGCCTCCTTGTTCTTGTGCTTCCAGGTGGGGTGAGAATTATGATGGCAATGGAGGTAGTATAAAATACACCGACAAATGGGCCGAGCGATCAGAAGGTGATGGCTGGTCAAAATGGGGAGACAAATGGGATGAGCACTTCGATCCCGACGGACACGGCGTGAAGCAAGGGGAGACATGGTGGGAAGGAAGCAATTGGGATCGGTGGAACCGAACCTGGGGAGAGAAGCACAATGGAACTGGTTGGGTGCACAAATATGGGAAGAGCAGCTCTGGTGAGCACTGGGATACTCATGTGCAGCAGGATACATGGTATGAGAGATACCCTCACTATGGCTTCCAGCATTGCTTCGAGAACTCGCCGCAGCTCCGAGCTGTTAGAAAGCCGCCACTCCAGGCTTCTTAGGGAGAACACTTTTGATGTTTAATCCTATATATGTTTTATATGTGATGGTTTCTATCATCAAATTCTTGTTATGTAGCTAACATTTGGATATTTCACAGTTGATCTTAGCTTGTGATCTATTTTAGTCATACTAATTCTATTCAATAATTCCATTTAATGGTATAAATATTTGATTTCTACTGTGAAAATTCTAGCACAAAATTTTTTTGAAAGCTATGAAAAACCAGTAGCCTAAAGTTGTCCCAAACGAAACCTTACTTGAGGGTGGGTCTCCAAAATATAATTTTAATAAATAAAAAGGGGTTTTTTAGTTAATTTTGCCCATCAAAATCCTATTTCACCCATATTTTGGGAGAAAAAAAAAGCTCCAACCATTTTGAGAAAGTTCTACTTTGATCCGTATTTTTTTTTCCTCTACATAGAAAATTCCTAAGTATTCTCTTAAGGTGATAGCATAAGAAAATTTGTTATTTCTTATAACTTTTACCTTATTTTCAATAACCCCTTTTAAAAAAGAGAGATAATAAATTGAGACAATACAATAACAAGAAGTTAAGATAAACTAGAAAAAAAGATCTACGGTACTTATTTACGAGTGTCGTTTGAGGTAGGACAATTAATTTAGTTCTAACAACAATGATTTATCAAAAATTATTCATGATTTCTTGCTATTTTTTTAATCCTTTTCTTATCTAGCTTACTTCATATTAATGTTCATGTTATAGATATTCGATTAGTGATTCCCAGTTATTTATGTTAAATTTAGAAGTTTTTTTATTTTTTATTATTTTTTTTAATTTTTAAGGTTTAATAAATTGATTAATATTTAAGGAGGAAAGAGTAAGTAGATATTTATATTGACAGTCTTTCTATTGACCTTGGCTTCGACCTTCAATTTGGAGTTAGGATGTCAACAAAAAGGATAGAATTCCAGAAACTCATTTAAAAGTAGTAATGCAATATTATCAAAAAATATCAAATTGGTTGAGAAGCTTGTAAGCATTACGCAATTCATTGATTATAATGAAATATAAGATTTTACTTTGAATTATATATAGCCCATCCTCTAATAATGAGTAGTTCCACTCTTAATAACAAGGACGGAAATCATTTGTAAGTTATACACTAATAGAATAATTTTAATTGGGCTAGACTTCGAGATTTTTCCTCTTCACAAGTTTTTACTTAAAAATTTTCATCTCTCATGAGCAGCTTGACTTATCTTATTTGCACGTTATTCATCTTCATATGATGCTAAGACAGCAAACTCTTTTTCTTTCTACTGTCACAAATTTCTTACACACAACAACACTTGATATATATTTTTTTATTTAGATATATTTTGGGGCATGTAGCAGTATAAAAAAAAATTAAGGTTCCTCCAAATATATATATTTTTATTAGTATTATTATGAGAAATAAATGCTAAAGATCTAAATAATTCTCAAGAAAAATATATCTTCAAATAAAAATGTCAAAATTTTTTTTAGTTCATTTTGATTTGTCCACATAATAAAATGGATCTAAATAATTTTTTAGGTTAATTTATTTGGAGAGTGTAATTATATTATATTATTAAAATTATTTTGATTTGAAATAACCACATTATTCTCACAAAAAATTTTGAGTTGGGATATCCTAATCTAATATTTGTAACAAAAAATCCTTAAAATTAACATATATTATTTTTATTACATTTAAATGATTTGAAATCATACAATTTTGATGTGGAGATAACACACAAATATTAAAAAATGTACTCTAAAATCTAGAATAATATGATAAAAATACTAAAAAAAATTATATATAATCAACATAAAAATTATCATCGAAAATAAATAAAAAAATTTTCAAACATATTTCTTCAAGAAAATAAATATTGGAGATTTTTTCCAATTACGTGCGAAAGAAATTGTATCAAGATGTCTTAAGCTGTATTTGGGCCAACTTTTTGATTTTTTACTTCTCATACAATAATCACAATTTTATTTGGTGGTGCTTTCACACAACTTTTTAAAAATTTTTACAATGAACAGCTGCTTACTGGAACTATAGTAAAGCGTTGCAGCCATCCCAAACATGAAAAATTATTACGTGTGGAGTCTAGATTTCGTCCCGACTCCAATCAGGTGGAGTCACATGACTTTTTTCTCTCTCTTATACACAATGTGTACAAGAGAGAGAATTCGAAAACACCTACGTGGCTTCACCTGATTGGAGTCCAGACGAAAAACTACTTCCAGACTCCGTACGCAATAATCTGTTCCCAAACAAACCTTTAATCTGACGCACATCAGAACGGGCTTAAAATTTTTTGAATTTACATTAAAATTAATATAGCCTTATTTAAAGTAAAATTTTCAAAAGGAAATCAAAATATTTAACCAATTTTTTTTTTTCTCTCAATACAAACAGATTTTGCTGATAAAGTTGACTTTTGGCTTTAAAGAGAAGGGAAAAAATTATTTATTTTAATTTGTGCTTATAATGGTAAGATTATTAAGTCAATATCCTCACATTAAGATGCCAAATGGCTTCAAATTACATTTGAATAAAATAATTCTAAATTCATAAAGAATTGAGTATTTTAAGCATTCATAATATTATATATTCCCAATGTTTTCTTATTTTTATCTCTTTATACTTCACAATGCATGAATTCTTAGCATAAAATAATTACAATTGATGCCATTTGCCTAAATCAAAAGTGCTAAGAATGAGATGGAATCCAATTAGGCCAAAATTAAATCTAGGCTAATTGTTTCCCCTTATCATTGCCCCGTTTTTAGTGCTAATGATTGGTTCGAGATATTTTTCTCATAATAATAATAACAAATTTCATCATATCCTGATGCAAATTTTTTCAGATACTAATTTGAATGCCATCTAATTTATATTGAGATTAGTGCAACATATGATATCAAATGAATGCACTAATCTCAGCACAAAATAGAGTACATCCAAACTCGTCTAACACGATTTGCATCTAGTGACTTATTTTTCTAAAATTTTTATAATTAAACTAATAGAATATAATAGTTGAAAGAAAATTACTATTGATATTTTTTTAAAAATAAAAAATTATTATTATTATTATAAAATTTTATTTTTCTTATAATAATTTTACAATATTTTTTTTTAAACAACAACCACCCCCCAAAAAAACCCTAGGTTACAAATGCCTTCATATGAAAATAAATTTATCCTAAATAAAATATTTTCAGGACTAACCCAAATGGCATATTAGTAATTAAAAAAGAAATATGACTAATTTTGCTTGTTATCCAAGACTGTTGAATGGCAATGGGATTTCAAATAAATGCTCCAGCTGTCCAAAGCTGGACATTTTAGTAATTTAACAATCTATGTTTCCAGAACATCATTGACAAGATTGAAGGAAGAGGTCAGCAGTCAACTGAAATCCTATAGAAATAATACTAAGCTTTTAGTAAATAATCAAATGAATTTTCTTAATGAATTTTTCTATGAGCTAAATAACAAAATAATTAAAAGCTTACATTTAGAATATTGTTATTATGATAATTAAATCATTTATTTTCTTCATTAGTGTTGGAAGTAAACAAATTTGAAAAAAATAAGATAAAATAACGAAAATTGAGAAAAACTACTGAGTTACATCACCCACAACAACAAATTTATTATGAAAAATGAGAAAAAATGTACTGATCTTTCGCATTCTTCTTTCTCTCTTTTGCAATATTAATATTCTTTCATACACCAGGGCATACACGATTCATTTACAACTCACATAAATTGAAAAGAAAAAAAATTGACTCAATTGAGCCACAGCACCGAGAGATTAAACTTGCAGTGCCAGTGTTAGTTTCTCTATCTCACAATGGGTTCAGAGTGCTTCAATGTTGTACAAACAACACCTTGACACTGCACACATAATTTTTTTTTAATTTCAAGGGGCTGCCCCTTGCAACTCTCCAACGAGCTCTTTTTAAAAAAAAAAATACTCTCCAACAAATTTTACCTGTATAATTGAGATCTAAATCAATAGTATAACCCTATGATCAACACAACTAGAGTCCATAAAGAACTAACAATTTCACTTGCAATATAATGATAAAGAGCAATATTTTTAAATATGGATTAATTAACAAATCAATTAAAGTGTTAAATCATAAATTGGCTGATTCAACCGATCAAATTGAATTGAACAATTATATCAACTGACTAATTACATCATAAATCAAACATTTTTTATGATGTTTGTAGATATAACAATGTTGAAGTCATAAAACAATTTTAGTGAAATAACTCAAAAAGAGTAATATTTTCAGTCTAATAATTTGGATGACACTTTGCTTCTACCATGCTGGTTATCACAAATATTTTTCTAAAGTTGCCCAAATTTAAAAATAAAAGGTTTTTTTTTTCAAAAGGGTCCATCCTCTCTCTTTTCAGATATTTCCAGCTCTCCGGCCTATAAAACTGGCCTCTTGGTTTCGTGCTCTATTCATTCTTTGCCCCTTGCCTTCCTCTCTTGCCTCTATATACTCTCTTGTTCGATTCAGATTATTTTTTGAAATGGACCTCCTCACAAAAGAGCAGATCGCCGAGTTCCAGGAAGCCTTCTGCTTCTTTGACAAGGATGGAGATGGTATGCTTTCTCTCCCTCTGCTTTGATTGACAGTGAAAGACCTTGATGATATGTCTTTTGGTCTAATATCGTTACTGCACAAAGGATTAAAGTTTAGATTTTTTCTTCTTTTTTTCCCTTGCTGAATGATGGTTTGGGCGCTTTGTTTTCTTACATTTTCTTTTAATTTCTCGCATTCTGAATGTGGTATGAAGCTTTTCATTTAGGAGTTGTTTGTTTGACTGCTAAATCATCATCTGTACAGCAAAATGTGGTGATAGATTTTCAGCAAAAAGCAGTAAAGTGAATAGCCTAAGAGCTGCAATTATGCAACAAAAGCTATGCTCCCCCTATCGCATATTTAAGTTTTTTGTTCTTGTTGTGTTTGCAATTTATTTGACCTAATTAAAAAAAAAAAGAGTAGGTCTTATGTTCACATGTACTTTAGGGTTTAGGATAATACAGAAAATTTATTAAATATGAATTTATTTGAAGAGTGAAGCTTTGCTATTACAATGAGTTTGTTATATTTACTTTTAATCTTTGAACTTATTTTCTTTTGAAAAGTTTTAGTGCCAAAGCCTACATTTGATGGAAATAGAATTCGATTGTAGGATTTTGATATCAAGTTCTAATGTTTTTCTTAATTAAACTTTTACTTTATTGTTCATTCTGTTCAAGAGTTTTTGGTAAACATAATCAAGTCAATCATATTTACTCAATAGACATATGTAGGCTTTACAGTGCTATGCCCTTAAATAACACCAATTTGCATTCTTTATGATAGATTGAAGAACAAAAAGTTTTTTTGGGGACATTTAGGTCAATTAAGACAAACTCACACACACATCACATATGCAAAACTCGAACCCAAGACCTCTTGGTTGGTAGTCAAAGCTTCCAACCAACAGACTAGTATGAGTTGCATAAGAATGAAAATGATTTTATGCAGAGGCTTTAGGGCCTCATGGCCAGGGGTCTTAGCTCCTACCAATGAGGCAAGAGTTCAAGTCCGCTAACTCCCCTGCCATATTTGTCATTATGGCAAACAATGCACCATATCATGAAGGTCCATTGAAATCATAACACATAGCATAAGGCTTTGCACATGCTCGGGCAAAATTGTAAAAACTTATAGATATTTTTTCAATAATTCAATAATATAAAAGGATAAAAATCCTAATACAAAAAATATATATATTATATAAATAATAAGTGAGAATATTTTACAGTATATGTCACATTTTTGATATCATTTTCTCTTAAAAAAAAAAATCATATTTTCTACACCATATTAAAGAGAAGAAAGATGATAAATGGAGTTAAGCAAGGGTATCAGTGCCCCTTTTCCCTATACTTTGAAGGTCTTACTCTGGTTAAATATATGACCCACAAACTCATCAATTTCTCATATAATTTTTTTTTCTTTTTTTACTTTATCACTTTTCACTTCTTCAATCTAGTAAACAATTACATGATGCTCCCATCAATATTGGGTTATTACATCAAAATTTGACTATGACTGACATTAGAATGTTACTAAAACATGCTTAAGCTCAACAGAGAAAAAGGAGAGAGAAAGGGAGCCACTGACAATCTTTGGGAATCACACCTTTTTTTCTAATTTTTTTCTAGTTTTGTCAGCCTCTTCCCTGCTTTTCTATTAGATTCAAACTTGATTCTTGTAGAAAGAAAGGACTGATGTCAAAATATGACTTAATACACAGCTCATCGTGGTCTGTTGGTTTGGAGCTTAGGCTACCAATTAAAAGGTCTTGGGTTCGAGTCTTGTGTATGCAATGTGTGTATGAGTTTGCCTTAATTGACCTAAATGTTCCAAAAAAAAACAACTTAATATGTCAGAGTCATCTCCTAACCCCTTATTTCTAGGTTCAGATCAAGATTAATGCCGCATAAATGGTTGCACATCACTAAAATTTCATGGCAAGGTTTAATAAGTACCTGTTGCAAAAATATCCAAGTCTAGCTAGTGTGTAGCTATCTAAATACATAAAAAACTCTAGATGAGTCTCCAAATAAAGAAAGAGCTCTTATGACAATGATTTTTTTGTTGAAGTTTCTAATGAATTCATTTTGAGTTAGCGAGTAACTTTCGAATGTTTGGACGACTTCGAATAATTTCATTCTTATTGAGTAGTAACCCTACATGACTTCAATATGCGAATTCGTCGACAAATAGACCCTTTCTTCCTGCTGAATTCAACTTTTTGTTGAATTAAATTTGAAGACGCTTAAAAGTTACTAGAGAGTTGGTTCAAATTCTTAGCGATTTGATCGAATCTAGTTCATAATAACACTATGACTTGATTAAATTGATTTAGACAACATTGGGTGTACATGAGACTAATGAGAAATTTATATGTAATATTTTTCTGCATTCCATTCTCAAACTCCTGACCTGAATCTTGTGAACAATATCTAACTGAACTCGTGAAACAGGCCGTATCACCATCGAGGAGCTCGCAAGCGTCATCCGATCATTAGACCAAAATCCTTCTCAAGAAGAATTGCAGGACATGATCGATGAAGTAGATTTCAATAGAAACGGCACAATCGAATTTGTGGAGTTCTTGAGCCTTATGGCTCGGAAAATGAAGGTCTTATATACATAATTGCCTGCAACATTTCATTAATCTATCATCTTTATTAGCCTCTCTACAGCCTGGGCAATCAAATTTGTTTCTGCTGCAAGCCAATACAAGCAGTTCAAAAATATTTGCAGGAAACTGATGCTGAAGAAGAGCTGAAGGAGGCCTTCAAGGTTTTTGACAAGGATCAAAACGGCTATATTTCAGCCAGTGAGGTAAATAGATAATAATGCAATTCTTATATGCTTGAGGTTATAACGTGCAAAATTTTCTGGTTATTTTTATGTTTCTAATATATTTTGTGTATTTAGAGTAATATTTTTACACAAGTTAACTTGTGAGCTAACTAGTCGGATTGAGTTAGCTTTAGTTCGGATTGAGTTAGCTTTAGTTCGGCTCTTTAGCTCATGAAGCTCGGCTTACGAGTCATTTATCGAACAGAACTCGAGTCGGCTTGACTCAGTTACACCCTTAATATTAAAGTCAAGAGTTGTTGTTAATTAATGATCTAAATCTTGAATGAATGATTTGATTTGAGTCTATCGAATTGGTCGAAAATTGAATGATCTGGTTTGGGTCGAACCGAACACATAAATTTTATTCAATCTTCGAGCTGTCTTTAATCTTTCAAATCAAATGGTAGTTTTGTCCAAATATAATTGATTTCAAGAGAATTAAGAAAGGCAAAATCTAAGGAGGAAAATATTTTCTTGTTTGCCAGTTGAGAAATGTGATGATAAATCTGGGGGAGAAATTGACTGATGAAGAAGTGGATCAGATGATCAGAGAAGCTGATATGGACGGTGATGGTCAGGTCAACTATGAAGAGTTCGTCCGAATAATGATGGCCGTCTGATCATTTCCCTTCACAAGCTTTAATTTGGTGTTTTTTTTTTGTTTTTAGCAATTAAGAATTAGCAGATAAAAAATTTATCTCACTGTGTTCTGCTGAAAATAATAATAACAATTTCTTCTTTGTCAGCTGAACTATTTGAATAGTAAAATTATTTCAGAAAACAGATTTTCAGCAAATTTGCTTTGAACAAGGATCGAATTAACGTCTCTTTTAAGCTTATAGCTCTCGGCCATTAGATGTGAAATTAAATTTGAAGGTGGTTTGAATAAGACTGAGGCTTCATTTGGGACGGCTTTCTTACTGCTTCTAAAAGTAATTTTTTAATAAAAAATTAATATTTTTATATTAAAAAGTTGCTTTAAGAAGCAGTAAGAAAGCGGCCCCAAACGAAGCCTAAGACTTCGACTTCATTTGGGACAGTTTTTTTATTACTTTTTAAAACATTTCTTTAGTACAAAAAATTTTTGAATTAAAAATTTTTGTACTAAAAAATCATCCTAGAAAGTAGGAAGAAAGCTGTCCCAAATCGAGCCTTCGTTTGGGATGATTTTCTTACTATTATTTAAATCAATTTTTTAGTATAAAAATTAAAATTTTGGTACTAGAAAGCTGTTTTAATTTGTGATAGATTTTTTACTGCTTCTTAAAGCAGATTTCTAATACAAAAATTTTAATTTTTATATTAAAAAGCTTTTAAAAAGAAGTTAGAAAGCCGTCTCAAAAGAAGCCTAAGAACTTGTATTAAGAGTTTTGAATGATGAAATTTGATTTGAACTTTGTTCGAATAGTCTTCACATTATGTGTTAAACCGTTAGCCATGAATAGGTTCGACCAAGATTCGAACCAAATATAACAAGTTTGAACCCTTTTTATCCTCATTATCTTATATGTAATATGTCACAACAAATCATTTCTATGTGGACATTAAGAATAATGATAGTTATTTATTGGTGTTCTTACTTGTAAATCTTACGTTGATATTACCATTTGCTACATCATTATCTTATTATATTTGCGGACATTCTCTATTTTGCGTATCCTTTATATGCGAGACATTTGGATGAATGATTATCAAATTATATATATATATATATATATATATATATATATATATATATATATATATATATATATATATATATATATATAATAGTATTGAAAATGAACTGATTCTACAATGATTTCAAAATATGAAAGCTCGGAAAAAAAAATTATAATTAAAATGCAAGAGAAATTATAAAGAATAGATGCTCTCAATTATAAGTTTTTTTCATCATATAATTTAATTTTCTATATTAAAATTTTAACAAAAATAAATAAATTAAACCGTCAAATGTAATCTCAAGCTTGAAAGAGCTCAGGATAATAATAATAATAATAATAATAATTTTAAAAAGTTTAACAGGTCATTAAAACAGTTAACACGACACGGTAATTCGGATTATGAAACCTATATGTGGCACCGTGTCCATAGTAATGACCAGAGAAGCTGCCAGTTCCATCCAATATATAGAAGAGAGCTGAAAAGGACAGGAGTACCTTTTTCCATGGAACAAAGAGGCTTGAGGAAGCTTGAGAACAAAATGCATTAAATTAAATAGCTCCAAAAATATTTCAATTTCCAACCATGTGATTCTTGGATTCATGTGCTCAATTTTTTTTACTTTTCCCTTTTTTTTTTTTTACTTTTTTTTTGAAACAGTTAAGGACATCGAATGCGGATCAGACGGGACAAAAATATTATGAGACACAGCTCGATCCGCTTTATTTTTTATATTTTTATTTACTTTGGTATTATCATATATTTAATAATTTCCTTTTAACAGAGGGTTAATAATATAAAAATCACAATTTATTTGGGTGAATAATTTGTACAAATTTGAATAATTCATAAAAATACAAGGTTGGAACCAACTTCCCTTCTAGGGTAGGCAAAATAGAATTCAAACATATATATCTTAGAAGTGGAACATAAAAGAAATTGTTTTCTTAGAATTTTGAGTAAATATATTTTATTTTCAAATATGATTTGGCTTCTTCTTCTACATTATTATTGACACGTCACAAAAAATTGTCTTGATTGAGCACAAATCTAGAGGCATATCAAGTTAGAAGCTTTCAAAATTAAATTTGAGACCATTCAAACTCCAATTTTAACAAACTTATGATCAAACTTAACGACTCCACAAAACGAGCCCAACGATACTAAAATCAGTCCAATCCGAGCCCAAATAAGCCCAAATCAAATGATCAAAATATATTTAAAAGCTTCAAACATTAATTCAAATATTCATTAAATTGCAATTATTTCATTTAAAATTTTTCACTTAAAACGTTTTAAATCATTCATCAATTTGGAATTAATTCATTCAAAACGTTTAAATTCATCTATTTCAATTGAATTAATACTATTCCTAAAAACGTCTTTCATAAGTGCAATTGACGTTTATATATATACTAGTATAAATGTACGTGCACATGATGCACGTAAATAAAAATCTAAAAATAAAAAATATATAACAAAAAAATTATTATATGATATATCAAAAATATAAAATTCTATATCAATATTAAATTTTAAATTTGTATAAATATAGATGATTTATAATTCTATTATACATAAATTAAGATAAATTGAAATAAGATATATATATAATGACATCCAATTTAGGTTTATAATACAATTTAAATTTATTTCATTTATCTTTGATAAAGAATATATTAAATTTTATGTTGAAGAAAAAAAATAATCAAGTTTTAAAAGATTGAAAATTTTCTGAACAAATATGTTTTTTTATCAATAGTTAAAGGAATTAATGAAGTTAATAAAGTTTGATGCATAATCATTGAACATTTTCAAATGTTTGAAGCAATTACAGAAGAATTAAGGTAATGCAAACCTTAAACATACTATATATAATTAAAATAGCTTGAGTGTCACAACAATCATAAAATTATTAACCAGACACGAAATATAACAGTTGTTAAGTGCAGATAAAATGAAAAATACAATATTTGAATTTAAAATATCTATGTGGAAATGGAGCCATTATAAAAAGAAAAATGATTACATATTGTCATCTTATAAAGGCACCCCCTTTTTTGTATGGTATGATTCAGAAACATCACTAAAATCAGAATATTTTATATTCTGAAAATCTGAATCAAACTTGAAGTTATGTGGTTGCTTTGCCTTATCAATCTTTCTAAAAGTAACAGAAATCCTACAACATTTAAGAAAAAAAAATTAGTTAATAAGAAATTCAAGATAGATGTATAATTGAAAATGAAATTAAATTATAAACCTTTTGTAGGAAACTGCAGGAATACAATGCTTAGCAAGATTAGCTCCATTACCATTTAAGACAAGCACAGATCTGAATATTTGATATTAGAAGTTAACAATATAAATGGTAGTAAATTATGTAATATTCATAAAAGATTATACAATATAACATACTAAAAAATATTAAAATATGATGAAACAAAAAATAATATCTTATACTTACCCAACAGGAAGGGGAATTGAAGCTGATCCAATGAATTCGCCGGGTCCAACAATTTTTATCTTGTGTCCAAATATTATATTACACTTGCTTAAAAATGACACTGTACAGAATGGCCTTATGAAATCATGACTATCAATATGAGGTGGTATGCAGTCACCAGGTTCATATATATTAATAATGCAGCTATCAGGTACACAACTAATAGGCAGAACATGTGATGTAATTAAACGGTTTATCATAATCTTGAAGAGATTTGGAATAGGATCAACAATCCCATTACGAAGAATACCAGGAGGGATCCCGTTCTTTTCCTGTAATTAATATCATTGTTAGTTTTATATTTATTTTTAAATGAAAAAAGAAAAAAATATTAAGTTTAAATTGCAACCGCATAGTTATAACAACATCCAAATTGTATCGTCACCCGTCCTTTGCCACGCATCCATTTTTTTGATTCAGAATATGTGTGCTCTAAAAATTATTTTAAATTTTATCAGTAGCTATAGATGATAAGATATGATAAAATTCGTAAGAAATGAGAAAAAATATAAACATCTCATATGCTTAGATAAGTATTACAAAAGAGATATAGATTTTGATGGCATTTAATTAATAAAATTTTTTCATTCATAAAACTTATAAAAATCTTTGAGAAAGCAAAACAACATAAGAAAGTAATTGACGCTAAATTAAATACAAATCTTGATGACAGGTGTTACTGAATTTGAATTAAACAAATATCGATGAAATATTGAGAGTATCAATTAAGAAATTTCCCAAGTCACATAAAGAATTTTTGTAAATAAAATGGATTTTTTTTTCTAGTATAACTTGACAATTTTGTATATTCGCTAATAAACTTATCTATCACTTGATTGGAAAAATAAATGTTAAACTTTTAGATGAATTAATCAAGGAACTAATTAAGAAAAACATAAGCAACTATATATAGTCCTAAACTTAGATAAATATGAGTATGAAGTCATAGTTTAATGTTTGTTTATATAAGTAGCTTCAAATATGATATTACAAATATAATTAGAATATATAAAAAGCTTTCTAAATGAATGTAAAAGAAACAATGAACAATTTTTAACATACCTCCAAGTTCATTATTCCTTCCTCTGTTTTGCAAATCATAGATAAATTGCACAATTTCTTTTTGTTCCATAGAATTAAAAACACCAATGTGCAATTGTAAGCCATCCAAAATATTCACAATTCTTCTATTTATTCTTTCAAGGCAAACATAATCTTTCTTCATGTAGAATCTATTAAAGACTCATTTTCTCTCCTCTATGGAGAGTTTCGTATTCTTCATATTTGAATCGAACTTCTCCTCCTCAAGAAATTCTTGTGTATTCATCTTCCTCTTATTTACAATCTTTTGATTTTTAGATGAATCAATCCAAGAAATATGATTGTATATTTCAGGTGAGCCCATCTAAGGTAAAGATAAATTAAAAAAAAAAAAAAAAGTTAGGCATTCCATAAGAGAATGGAAAAAACTTCTTTAAGAAGCATTAAGAAAGCTGTCATTCAATGGGCCATCCAGCTGATACTGGAGGCACTGGGGCAGGTGTGGGATAATCTTCCTGAGGGCAAAAAAAGATCCTAACTTGGTCCTAGTAGTAATTAAATATGTATAGCATTATGAAGGGTCGTAGTAGTCTGGTGCAGAAAGCATCCACTAACAATTCAGTATTAAATATTAATCCACAACGTTTTTGTAGCTTATTGTCAGTTCCAAGGTTACCCTAGTTGAAAATTGCTCAATGGTGAGTTCAACAATCCCAATATATATATATATTTTTAGTTGTAAGAAAGGCTCACTTTCTCATAAGCAAACTTAAGGAAGGTAAAAGATAAACTCATATGCGGGAGGGTTTTACATATGATGAATTTAAATAGAAGAGTGCAAATTAAGGATAACATCGAACCATTGCAAGCTAAACAGTAAATAAAATGAACGTAAATTTAAATTTCCACCAGCAATGAAGATTAGGTAATGTTGAAAAACAGTTGACAAAAACAGAGCAACCACAGACTTCATTGTTCGGTAGAAGAGTTAAGTGAAGCTAATATATTTAGCTAACACGACACATTTTTATGTCATATAAGTAAAAAAAAGGTTAGAAAAATATTGAGATAAATGGCTAAAAAGAATATTAATCTGCATGAATTTATTTAAACAATTCATGAATCATGATAGCTTTACTGTTTCATGCATTTATAGAACAGTGCTACTTATCCAAATAGAAGTGTGCTAAAATAAACAACATTGTTAGAGATGATGTTTTTTCAAGCATGAAATCGAGAGAGAAAATAGTATTACGCAACACCAAGCGAGCATTTAATGAATTTCTCATTGACAGTTTGTTAAAATAAAAAAATATAAAAAAGCTAAAATCTTTAGTTTTAAAAAATATCTACTGATAAAATATTAAAAACAGGAAAAAAAAGATAAGCTCATAAATACAAAAGAAAAAAAAAAAAACAAGTTGTATCCTTGAAAACAGAACAAAATTTGCATACATTTATAGTTGACATCCAAAGTTCATTAATATCAGATAATTCTAAAACACATGGAATTGAGTTAAAGTATATGCAAAAGATCCATGCATTTTAATGTGCAGTGTACTCAAAATGGTTGTTCTTAGCGTCTCTAGATATAAAATTTGGAAATTAAAAATGGGTTAGATAGTTGATCAAACTTTGATGAGAATGTTTTAATACTTATGAATTTATTTTGGGACGAGTCAAATATATGAATGAGCAACTAATTTTTGTATCTCAAAGTAAATTCATGGAATTTAAAGGTAATCCCCACAGATACATATATATCCAATGACATGAATAACTTAAAAACAGCATCGGAAATTAAATAATCTATGAATTTGCTAATAAAAAATGGAAAATGATTCTTGCTCAGTTCTCCAAATTGGATTGGATTAGGAATGGATGCTTTAGGCTGGCAAGAGATCACACTCAATGTTTGGAAGATGCTCAAATTTTTGTTGATAAAATCAAGCAAATTTGGTTCACCAAGTCAGAAGCATACTATGGTCTCTTTTGTTGATTTGGTCATATCAAAGGCAACTAAACTTCACATTACAGTCTATTATTATGAACCTTTCTATATATATATATGACCTCTTTCACTTTATGACATGCCAAAAGCAAAAACCAAAGCATGTAAACTAAATAAACCTAATATTTACATAAATTTGTAGTTGTCCAGGAAATAAGAATCAGAATAAATTGCTTGATTCCCCAATGATCTGTCTTACTCCTTCTTCCCCTATATATATACCAATCAAACCCCAACTCCTTGCTTTCAAACTCGCCTAAACTGATCTTTTTATAGTCTAAAACTCTCACGCAGAAATGTTGAGCTCCAAAAGAATCCTGGAAATGGCAACGATTCATGATTCCTATTACTTATTTGAGGAAATCAATTTTTAGAGAGTTCTGATGGACCAATTATGCTGCCTTTGTGAAGCTCCAACTATGGAATATGTCTTATATACCAATCAAACCCCAACTCCTTGCTTTCAAACTCGCCTAAACTGATCTTTTTATAGTCTAAAACTCTCACGCAGAAATGTTGAGCTCCAAAAGAATCCTGGAAATGGCAACGATTCATGATTCCTATTACTTATTTGAGGAAATCAATTTTTAGAGAGTTCTGATGGACCAATTATGCTGCCTTTGTGAAGCTCCAACTATGGAATATGTCTTATATATGCTTTGTTGTCGTAATTAGTTATGTTAGAGCTTCTGGTGGTCAGCAATCAGCATATATGGAATATGTAAATTTTGTTTTGCTATATTTGAATCATATATACTGAAAATACACCTAGAAAATATAGTTCAACCAATAAGAATATTCATGAAGCTCCTCAAGGATAGGGGTGCATAGAATATCACCAGGTGCAAACGGTTAATGAAGATCTTAATATTTTTATCTTGTTATAAAACTTATATTGTATATAACAACAGTGTATGAAAAAAAATATCAATGCTTGTGAGGCAAATGATTAGCTTTGAAATTGAAGAGAAGTGTTTGCATGTGGAAATTTTCATTTAATTACATCATATTTTAAAATACAAATGCAAGTGCAAAGTGTTTTATATCCCCAGATCAAACATTCATATTCCCCAGATCAAACATTCATATTACTGCAGTATTAAGAAGCTAACAAGGATAAGACAAAATTGAATAAATATATTATTTAAAACAAAAAACAAAACAAAATTGATCCCAAACATGCCCAAAGTGGTTGTTTTTTATCAATTTATGTTTTATATTTTAATTTCTTATTTTATAACAATAAAAATAAGAAATAAGGCCATGACATGAAAATATGTTACACCAGTTTTTTTCAAACAAACATGTTTGTTTATGCAAACTTAAGCTTATAAAAGCAGTATGCACACATTAACAAGACAGTTAGAACAAAATAAAGAAAACAGGTAAAAAGAGTTAAGGAAAAATGAAATGGATTTGAAAAATAGCATGCATTTGAAAATTTCCATATTAGTTCGGCGAGCTTACATGAAATGCGATCGAGATTTCAACCCGACCGGTGATTTGATGGTTTAGGCGAGACGGATGACGTGTTGCGTTCGGCGAGAGGGAGATGAGTGAGAAGCAATTTTGCGTCAAAGAGTAGAAAGCGAAAGCAGTGATAAGAAGTGATGCATTCGGTTCTAAATAGAGATGGGTTCGGCAAGGCCACCGGCTTTGTGCGGCAAGTGGCTTTGGAACAGTCGGGATGGAGAAGTAACTGATCGGGAGTAAATGCAGATGCGTTGGGGCGGAAGTGAAACGGCATATTGCCGCAGCTGGAAGTATAACGCACGGATGAGGTAGCTTTCGAAACGGTCCGGGAGAGATGAAGTTGATCGGCTGGAAGATATGCGTTCGGCTAGGGTTTTTGTAATATTGCGGGAATGTGAAGCCGAACGGACGCCCGATAGTTTTCTTTCGTTTGTGAGATGCATGCATTCGGCTAGGTTATTTTATCCTGCGGGAATATTCGTTCGGCTGGTGTGCGAATTTAAAAAAAAACGCTTGTTTTTAATTATAAATGATTTATTAAATATTTTGTAGGTAAAAATTAATGTAGTGTGTTATAAATAAAGAATATGAAGAGTCATAAATAAACGGTGTAGATTGAATTTAGAAGTTTATAAATGAACGATCAGGATTTGCTAAGAGTGGAATCCCAAGCCACTTTTATATAGTAGTATAGATAGTATAGATATATATGTACTACTATTATAAAAAAAGTTGGAGTTTCCACCCATATCAAATCCTGATCATTCATTTTAATTATTTAAATTAAATCCTAGCCTTTAAAAATTAAATTTCTTGTGTTTCCTCTCAAATTAAATCTTACTTTTCATTTCATTTAAGACTCTCCCCCTATTAAATCACAGCAACATAATAACAACATCAAGCCTTTGTCCCACTACGTGGGGTCGGCTACATGAATCTTTTTTCTTCATTGTGTCCTGTTAAAAGTCAAATTCTCATTTAAATCTAATAAAGAAAGATCATTTCTAATATTTTCTAACCAAGTTTTTTTAGGTCTACCTCTACTTTTCTTAACATAAGTCAAATCTAATACCTCAACTTTCCTAATCAGGTCATCGGAAGGCCTCCGTTTTATGTGACCAAACCATCTAAGGTGACTCTCTCTAATCTTATCTTCCATTGGAGCTACTCCAACCTTTTCACATATATGCTCATTTCGTATCCTATCTCTAAGGGCAAAGCCACTCATCCACTTGAGCATCCTCATCTTTGCAACACTTAACTTAGTATTATGCTTCCAAAAAACCGACTCATACTCCCTAGCCAATTGCATTTCTTCTTCCCCTTTGCCCCATTTCCAGTTCGGCTGCTTGCTTGCTTTCGCGATTGAGCTTCACTAGTGATAAATTTTTAATTAACCCAAATTTGCGATTCAGCTTCACTGGTAATAAAGTTTTAATTAGCCTAATTAATGACAATTAATGACTGGTTAACATTCCGTTACCTATTATTTTGGCGATTTTCTCGAGTTTCCACCCATATCAAATCTTGTTCGTTCATTTTAATTATTTAAATTAAATCCCAGCCTTTAAAAAATTAAATTTCTTGTGTCTCCTCTCAAATTAAATCTTACTTTTCATTTCATTTAAGACTCTCCCCCTATTAAATCACGTGATTAAAAAAAAAAAAAGCCCGATTTGTTCTCCCTAACCAATTGCATTTCTTCTTCCCCTTTGCGCCATTCGCCCCATTCGCGATTTGGCTGCTTGCTTGCTTTCATGATTGGGCTGATAATAAATTTTCAATTAACCCAAATTCGCGATTCAGCTTCACTGGTAATAAATCTTTAATTAACCCAATTAATGACAATTAATGACCGGTTAACACTCTATTATTTTGACGATTTCCTTCGTTTTGGACTCTTCGGCTTGCCTTAGCGTCCTCTTCTCAGCCGTTTGATTTTGCACCCTTTCGTATCCCTTTCCTGCCCAACGTCTTATAGGGATCATTATCGTCTTCCCATCTTCGGCTTCGCGTGGAGAGGAGCTTTCAAAGAGTCACTAAAAGAGCCTAGCCTTCTTCTACGATGTGGCTGTCGGATCGGAAGTCACTAAGGGATATCAACATGAAGGTAATATATTTTCTCCGTGCTTCTTTGGCTACTGTTCTTCCTTTATGATTTATGATATTTGCTTCTATGCGCTTCCAGCCTTCCACTACACTCCCAAAGCTAAAGCCTATTGATTTTGTTAATTGACTGAAACTAATACTAGGTTCTTGCAAGGCTATTGAATCCAAGAGACTTCACGAACAAGTTCTACAGAAACTCTTCAACTTTCCTCGATTGTAGCAACATTAGTGAACAACTACAGGTTGTGAATATCAAAAGCAATGCTCTTACCACGGTAACACTTAGCTTTAGCTATACAATTCTATGTTGTAAGAGCTTATCTAATATTCAATTTCAATGGATGAAAATGCCTTCAAAAGAATTGTTATTCAATGTTTTGAACTATCATTGTTGATAAAAAAACAAATCAAACGCTGGCCTTTGGAAATCAAATCTTACAAACCGTAAAAAGAGGGCTATTAACTTCTAAAATCAGGGGAAAAAAAATGTATGCTTTGAACTTATAAGAACAAAAAGGGCAAAACAGATCAATCATCTACAGGAATCTCATCAAAGAATTTCAGGTCCGATAGAACAAATTCGAAAAACAAAGACATATATTCACATAAAACAACAAATGTGAACAAATGCAAGCAATGCGAGTAAAAACCAAACAATAATTCGGCAAAAAGACCTACAGAAATCATGAGAATCCGATTCCAACCTTGATGAAGGCCCACTGATCGGGTCCAAAGAGCTCTCGAATCAGAGGATACTTGGCGAGGATCTGCTTCCTCCGTGTGGAATGGGGCTCCTCCTTGTGGCGTGCGGGAGGGGCGCGGCTTGCACGGGCGGAATGGGAAGAAAATCGGGACAGACATACATTATCTCAAGTTTCCACGTTGGTAGGTTAAACTAATCTGAATTTTTTTTTTTAAATTGCTAATAAAAAAGATGTTTTCAAATATATCTATAGGCACACAGCTCATCTTAGTTTGTTGGTTGAGAGCTTAGGCTTCCAACTAAGAGGTCTTGGGTTCGAGTCTTTATGTATGCGTTGCGTGTGTAAGTTTGCCTTTATCGACCTAAATGCCCCAAAAAAAAATATATCTATAGGCCACAAGTTCTTACTTTGTACTTTGCAACCTCCTCACTAACTTCTTTTAAGGTATTCTTTGGTAAAAATAAACCCCACATAGCATAAAGAAGAATTACATTCAATTCATATAAATGTTTAAGGGAAATATAGATTAAATATTATATATCTCAACAAACTGAAATCAACCAAAGTTAATAAATAGGTGCACAAAATTACCTAAAGAAAATTAAAAAAAGTCAAGAAACAATGCAAAAAAAAAAAAAAAATCAAGAAGCTTGTAGAAGTTATTGACTCCGGTCTAGGGCATGATTGGGTAAGAAAAACGTGTTATGGTGCTTATGACTGGAGTAGCATATGCTATTTGCTTGGATCTTGGTAGAGAATAGGAGGTTGATGAAGCAGATCCGTGATTGCTCATAAAGTTCAAATGATGGCAGCATGGAGACATAGTTTGCCCTTTGAAGCTAGGGGGTGTGGCGACAACAAAGTTGGGACCAAGGCCGTTTATCAAAACTGCAGTGGCAGCGGTGATAACAATGGGTGAGCTGTCGGTCATTTTTCGAGCTCGATCAGAATGAAGGAGAAAAAGAGAGGCAACGATTGAGGGAACTAGGGCTCGAGAATATATCAATGATATGGACAAAGAGAAGAGGAAATTGTTGGGAGGCTCAAGTGGTGTATAAGATATTAGGGCTCGCCAAAGCTTTTTTACAGCTACTATAACAACGGTTTAAACTACCACCATTAGTCATGATTAAAACCACTAGGAAAAGCCACCTATAACATCGATTTTAAAATCGTTGCTATAAAGTGCTACGGAAATAACTCATTTTTGGTAATGTGTGGATCTGGTCTTAATTCTCTTCATTTACAATTCAATCCTTCTAAGAAAATTATAATACTAAAAAAAAGTGGATTCTTAATGAGCTCATTACTCAATATATGTAAGAGGAAGAAAGATTGAAATAAGAAAAGATAAAAACGCTCACTTAGTTACTTCCTCTCATAATGTTGCTATAAAAAGGAAAAGGATTTATAAAGGAAAAGAAGCTATAGATAAAGAAATTTCATAATCTAAAGTGCAACAGAGATAAGATATGGTTATTACTTTTTTTTCTTGTACAAGAAGATTGGTCATGTGAAGAAAGATTGTTTAAAATATGCTAATTGACTCATTAAAAAGAGTAAACTTCTAAATTTTTTTTATTCTGAAGTTAATTTGGTCTTAATATCAAATTATACTTGACAGATAAGTATAGCTAAAACTACTCAAATATGTGTGATTATGCAGGATTATCTAAGGAGTTGAGGGCCAACTTATGATAAAAGATTCATCTATGTGGGGAATGACAATAAAGCTCTTACTAAAGTTATAGGCTTATATAAATTGTACCGAGAATCTGGTTGTATTTTAGATTTATGTAAGTTTTTTATATACCGGCATTTAGATGGAATCCGATTTTTATTTCTTCTTTGAACAAATCTGATTAATTATTCTTGTTCATTTGGAAATAAAAAAAATTAGTATTTTTAAGTATTCAAATATTATTGATATAATTTTTTAATTTACAATATATATATATATATATATATATATATATATATATATATATATATATATATATATATATATATATATATATCACAAATAAATAAAACTTTACATATAGATAATTATGATATAAAGAGAAAATTAACTGATGATAATTCTTTTATGTTATGGCACAGACATTTAAAATATATTTTTAAATAAAGAATTGAAAGGCTTGTGTTAGATGAAATTTTTGATTCCTTTAATTTTTTTTTTATTTTAAAATTTATATTAAATGTATTAAGAAAAAAAATAAATATTTAGAAAATAGGTGTCAAAAAGAGTTTAAATGTCTTAAAATTAATGCACATTGATATTTGTTGTCCATTCCCTATAGCATCTTAAAATGGTCAATAATATTTTATTACTTTTATAGATGATTATTTTTATTATAGGTAGTTATACTTAATACATGAGAAGTCAAAATCTCTGGATGTATCTAAGATCATTTAAGCTTATTTTGAAAATCAATTTGGTAAGAAGATTAAAGCTATCAAATCTGACTATGGTGGTGAATACTACGGAAGATATAGACAACGTTTAGGCTCTTTTGCAAAATATTTAGTAAAGCGTGGCATTATTCTTCAATACACTATGTCAAAGGCTCCAACTCAAAATGATGTAGCTAAGAGGAAATAAAAACTTAAAGGTTATGATTAGAAGTATGATAAGTTATTATATCTTAGTAGAATTCCTTTGGAGAGATGCCTTAAAGACTACAATTATATACCATTTTCCTAAAAAAATTTTAAGATAATAAAAATTCGAGCTTCATAAATCAGTCGAGTTCGAGCTTTTCAATCAAGTCGAGCTTGAGCCTTTTAAATGAGCTCATGTAATCAAGCCGAGCTCGAGCTTGATTTTTATACAGTGAGTCGAGTTTGAGCTTAATATGTGCTAAAGAAGCTTATATTAAGCTCGATAATGCCACTACTCGACTCGACTCGTTTACACTCCTATCTCCTACTCATATAGAAGGATCACAGTAACGAGGTGCCATTGAGAAAATGCACCAAGGAGAGGAGAATAGAGATTTTAGATGGTTATATCGTGTATCTCCATCAACATGAGTTTGATATAGGATTATAAAATGATAAAATTTCTTTCAGTGAAGCCAAATAATATGTTAACTCTCAAAAGTGGATTGAGGCCATGAAAGATGGGATTAAATTAATGAAAGGGAATAATGTCTGGGATCTAATCGAATTGACTAAAGGAGCAAAGCTGATTAGTTGTAAATGAATTTTTAAAATCAAATGGATTTAAATGACAATATTGACAGATAAAAGTCTAATCGCAAAAGATTTCACTCAAAAGGAATGTGTATTGATTATAAATAAACTTTCTCTTTAATTTTATCAAAAGACTATTTTAGAATCATTATGATAATTGTAGCTCATTATGATTTTGTCATACATCAAATGGATGTAAAAATTGTATTTCTCAATGGTGACATTGAAGAAACAATACATATAATGCAATAAAAAAATTTTAGATTTTTAGATTCAACACATCTAGTATGCAAATTAAAGAAATCCATCTATAATTTAAATCAGACATACCATCGATGGCATAAAAAGTTTGATCAAGTGATTACTTTTATTTAATTTATCATAATATCAGTGAAAGTTTATTCTCCTAGTGTTATATGTCGATGATATTCTGATAGCAAGCAGTGATATATGCTAATTATATAAAACTAAGAGATTTCTTCTAGATAAATTTAAAATAAAAGATCTTGAAAATGCATCCTTTGTGTTGGGTATACAAAGTAAGAGGGATTGCTCTCGTGGTATACTTGATTTATCACAAACGGCATATATTGATAAAGTGCGTAGTAGGTTTGGCATAAAAGATTTAACATTATGAGATACACTCATTGTTAAAGAGGATAAATTTAGTATGCTTCAATGCCCAAAAAATAAAATAGAAAAGAAAGAGATGGAAAAGATTCCTTATACATTTGCAATAAGGTGTCTTATGTATGTTAAAGTTTGTATACGTCTCGATATTACATATATTGTTGAAATGCTTGACAGATATTTAAGTAACGTCCCAGGAATGAATCATTAGAAAGCAGTAAAATGAGTTATGTAGTATCTAAAAATAATAAGAAATTTCATACTGACATATCAAAGATCTGATCATTTAAAGATCATGGGGTATTCCGACTCCAATTTTGCTTGTTGTCTCAATAGTCGGAGATCCACTTCGGGCTATATTTTCTTATTAATTGGAGGAGCTATATCATACAAAAGTGTCAAGCAATTACTTATAGCTTCTTCTATAAGTAGAGTAAAATTTATAGCTTTTTATGAGATATCAAATCAAAAAATATGGTTGTGAAATTTTATTACTACACTACATATTTTTGATGGTATTCAGAGTCCATTAAAAAATAAAATGTGATAATAAAACAATTGAGCTATATTCAAAAAATAACAAGAGCTTATCAAAATCAAAGCATATTAACATAAAGTTTCTTGTTGTGAAAGAAAGAGTTCGGAGTTCTAAAATTTTTACTGAACATATTAGTATAAATTTTATGATTTTAAATCCATTTACAAAATGATTATCACCTAAAGTTTTTTATGAGCATGTGGCTCGTATGGGTGTAATTTATTTTAATGATGTGCTAGCATAGTGTAAGCTTATTGTATTGTTCAATTATTATAAATGTAAGTTCTGATCAGGCAAAAGTGTGGTTATTATTTTATGTTTTAAAATATCTGAAATAAAGTTAATTAGTTTCAATTATAGTTTAGCATAAAGTAATGAAACTGTGGTGATAACTCTTTTGAGTTATATGATAGAACCCGTTGAAAATAGGCATGTATAAGATCACATTATATAAAATTTTTATGCTACACATCTATATTTAATCTATATCATTAATCATATTATTATATTGAACATTGATGGGTCTTGTTATAGAAAAAATTATGACAAAGATCACTTTGATCTTATATTGATGTAATTAATGGACCAGTTTGTTTAGAAATGTCACTAGAACAAAATAGCAAATATTGAGCTCTTAAAGTTATAATGTATAATTATCAAGTGTTATATGCGGCCTGAGTGAAAGATTATTGAAATATTTCTATTATGGCCCTATATAAAAAAATAATTATTAATTATATGCTATCTTATTTTTTTACACCTATTAAATTGTAATAAAATTAAAGATTATTTATTATATGGATTTTGAGACATTTCATTAATTTTATGTGGAATTTATTATGTGTCAAGATCAGCCATTATATTTTATTTATATCATGTGCTAAAATAATATAAAATGCACTCAATATAAATAGGATTTCCCCAGTTTAAGAGTTGGTTCTTATTTTACTTACATCCCATCTTGAGTAAAATGAAATCTCTCTCTTTCTCAAAAACAACTCTTTAAACGATGAAGGTCAAAAAAATCTCAACTCATTGATTCAATGGATTCAGGTACGCTTCCGACTAAATCTTCTTAATGATTTGACGTGAGACCTTGGATAGATAAATAAAGTTTTCATCTTTAATTATTTTCCAACAAGAATCTCTTTTACAATCTATCAGGTATTTTAGAGCTCAAAGATGACCAGTCTTCTTTATCTCATAAAAACACATAAATCCCATCAGCGATGGAATATTCAAAGAACAATGATGAATACCTTTCTAATAACCTCCAAACCTCATATTTAAAGATTTTGGTGTAGCTATGCCTACCGCTTATCAAAATCTAAGCACTTTCTTGAACCAACAAATCATATCACTTAGACCAAACTGAGCTCAGAAATTCATTCTCCTATTCTTTCCAGCTTCTCAAAAGAGATACAAGAATCAAAGAACTAATTTACACTCATATTCATCTGATACAACAGCTCAACATGCCTAAAGTAAAATCTCATCAACTCGCCCAATAAGATTTGCAAACCTACCTACTCAACAAGGATATTCTCCTCTCTCTCTCTCTCTCTCTCTCTCTCTCTCTCTCTCTCTATAAGCCATGAAAAGTTCTTAGATGAGCGCATAAAATCATATAATGATTGCTCAACCAGACATCTTATCATAATTATTTTACTTCTATGATCTTAGAGAGACATAGGTATATGACCATATAAGAAATTCATGCATGGCATCTTTCCACCACACGTATGAATATTTTACATTACAGGAAGAAAAATATCAAAAGTTAGTCAGATCGACCTCCAAATTAAAATATGTTTGCAGTGGCATGCAACTTGTGGGTTTATGAGGTCAATAATTTATGAAAAAGGTTACAATCCTGCTTTCTTATTTTTTTCTATCAGATTTGATCTTTCTCTTATTTGTAAAAAAGGTAAAAACAAAATTTTTAGCTAAAATTAATATTTTATTTAGTATTGCTCGATATTGTTCGATAATGAGAAATGTTTTTTTTTTTTTGGGAAAATAATGAGAAATGTTGAGAAAGGGATGAGTGAAAGTAGATTATAATAGATGTAAATTAATTTAGTTGATAATACATATTTAAATTCACTCGGGTCAAGTCATTAAAGTCGACAGAAGGAACTTGGCCAAGCCATCCCAACGAAGGTACTAAGCTCCTTGGCTAACTAGAAGAAGACACCAGGCAACAAGATTATTTGCAAAACTCACCTAAGGAACTCGACCTTCATGGTCAACTGTGCCTACTCTTCCAAGCCATCATCATAGTTTTTTTTTTTTTTTTGAAGTATTAGGGGCAGAGTCAAATTTCATTTCACAATGTAAAAATAATTACAATGATGCTATAGAATAAAATACAACTCAACCAAAGCCAGCCGGACATACAAAGAAAACTTTAAAGAAAATTTCTTGTGCCAAATAAACTTGTGCCAAGAGATCGATTCTTGATCATGGTAAAAATCCTTAAGAAAGCTTTTAAAAATAGGTTTAAAGTTATCTTTCCAAGAGATGATGCTATCAGTGTAAATATTAGTACTCATAATGGCCTTTTTTTCAGATGAATAGGAAAAACACCATGCAGATTCTAGTAGCCATGAAAAATAAACGTAGAGACAGTGGCATCAGAGGGAAGGGAGTTTAAGGAATAAGCACCCCCCAAAACATCAAATAAGTTTCTTCCCTCAGTAAGCCAAGGGTCCCAAATAAATGAAACAATCAGGTGTTGAGAAATTTAATAACAAATGTTATCCTTTAACTTGCAAGCAACCAAAGAACTTTTTTTCCAAAAAGCAGAAGCATTAAAAAAAGCATATTTCCAAGATGAGGTATATTTGCACCTACACCAGTCTCCAAGTAAAGAAGTTGAGGAGATAAGCCGCTAGATGAGTGAAGAATAATAAGCATGAGAGATCGCCTCAAGAGCCGGGAGGCCAAGTCCCCCAAACTGCTTAGGCCGACGGGTGGCTTTCCAAGAGACAAGATGTAGCTTCTTTTGATTAATATCTCCATGGCAAAGAAATCTAGCATTCGCCCTATTAATAAGTTTGCAACAAGCTTTAGTCAATATAGAACACATAATCTAATAAGCAATAGTGTTCTAAATAGTGAACCAAATAAACTAAAATCTTTCCATAAAAAGAAATCAATTTAGCCTTCCAACTAGCAAAATGACCATTGATTTTCTAAAGGAGATGATGAAAATAATTTATATGAAGCCTCATAGAAGAAATAGGAATACCTAGATATTTAAATGTGGATTCCACATTAAAAATATTGAGGATATTGCATATATCATTGGTATTCTCAACACCTCTAGAAAAAGAAATATAGCTTTTGGCAGGGTTAATATAAAGTCCAGTGGCAACACCAAATTCATTCAGAATGTTCAACAAAATATTAGCATTATTCCTGGAATATTTATCAAAAATAAGAAGATCATCTGCATATAAAAGGTGAGAAACTTGTTGTCAACCATAGGAAATACCAGAGAAAGAGTTGGTCATAAGAGAATTGTTCAGAAGATTAGACAATCCATCCATCACTATCCAGAACAAATAAGGAGATAAAGGACAAACTTACCTCAGGCCTGAACTTGAACCACAATGCCCATGGAGAGCCCCCCAATGATTCAAATAGAGAAGTTAACATCCATAATACAAGTATTGGTCCAAGAGACAAAGAGAGGTGGCATAGCTTTTGATGCAATATTTGGATAAGGAAATTCCTTGAAACCTTATCAAAGGCTTTAGAGATATCAAGTTTGACATAAAAGTACTTTGAATTACCATATGTGAAAATTTTCCTTAAAATATCATAGGCAAGCATAATGTTATCAATGGAACATCTTCCTTGGATGAAACCAACTTGGATAAGATTAATGATATAAGGCATAACCTGACATAATCTATTAGCAAGGATTTTAGCAATGACTTTATAAAAGGTATTACATAAAGATATGAGCCTATAATTAGAAATGTTATTAGCATGAGAACTCTTAGGAATTAATGACAGCGTAGTGGCTTTGACCCTATTAGGAAGATAGGCATTGGAGAAGAAGGACTTAGCAGCTCTACAGACATAAAAACAATACTCCCCCATGGTTCTTTGAAGAATTCAAAAGTGAAACAGTCAAGCCCAGGTACAAAGAAATAGGGGGGGGGGGGGGGGGTGTAGAGAAAATGACATCTTTATCTCCTCATCCAATACAGGAGCAATAAGAGAGGATAAAAAATACCAAGGAATAGTGTTTCCAATAGGAATAGACACACCAACATCAGGATAATTGCTAGAAAAATTAAACAGCTGTTGAAAATGATTATTGATAGCATTTTCAACGTCACTTTGCTAAAAAACCTAACCTCCATCAATAACAATAGTTTTAATATTGTTATAGTTCTTTCTCGATTTTATCATGAAATAAATAAATTGTAAAGCATCCTCTCCATTAGTAAACCATCTGGCTTTAGATATTTGTATAATCCAAGAGGACCAATAAGAGAAAGAGGTAGCTATAAGAATATTAATATTCTTTAGATGTGCAATAATATCAGATTAGATTGATAGGCTTGGAGCTATTGTAGAATAAGATTCGGTTGTTTATGTAGGCCAGAGATGGTGCTAGTGAGATGATTGGAGGAAGCCCAAGGTTTCCTTTTAATGGAATTTTTTTAAATTTTTATAACTTTAGGTAAAGAGAGGATATAAGGTTGCCAGGCTCATGTTGGAAAAATGATGTCACAACCAAACCTACCAGGACAGGTCCTATTGTGTTGAGCTGTGAGAAGTAAATCCTAAGAACTAGTTTTAGAATATTTCACATTCTCGTCCAATATTCATTTTAAATAAACTACCGACTATTGAGCTACTAAAAATATCAGAGTACTATAAATAAACTCATCCACAAAGTTACTTTTATTTCATCAAAATGTATCTATAATATAATACATGGTTATCAAACAGAAGTTACATAACTAAAAAGAAACTAGCCATGACTGTACAAAAATCAAAATATAGGAATACCTATAAACTCATATTTGATCATGACAGCTAATTGTTAATCAACAAGGTCCTTCCATTTTCCAGATCTTGAAAACCAAAAGGAAAACCATAGTGAGCTCAACCAGCTCAATAGGCTACATAAATCGATCTAAATTTTCAAATTCTTTTAATAAATATTTTGCTAAATATTTAAAAGCAGTTAAGTATAGTCTAATAAATAATTGTAATGAGAAAGCTAATAAGAGTATAGCAGCTATCTAATTATTTAAATAATAATACTAAACAAAAATAAACTAAAATTCATATCATAAAATAATTTATATCATAAAGCAGGTCATATCATATAGTAGTACATATCACAAAGCAAGTTATATCACATATCCCGAACTTAGATAATATCTCAAAAAATTCTGGCCCCTTATGACACCCATTTATGCTTATAACACCAAAACATGCCCGCATGCACCAGAATATGCCCGTAGGCATAAGAATATGACGTTATAACCATTAGAATATACATTATAGACACCAGAATATTCCCTGACACAAAAAAAAATCTCAAAGAATTCTAGCCCCTTATATCTTGCAGCAGTCATAATTCAATTATATATACATAGATTTCATCACATTAAAGTAGCTAAAGTAAAATTGAGTAGGTGTCAGAATTACACAACTTTTATAACCGTAGACAATAAAAATTCCTACTGAGCAAAATTTTATAATTTCAAAATATAACAAAATTATCAAGGATTATGTAAAACACTGTTCTAAAATATTTATTATGCTACAACACTTTTTTTTAATGTCTAAATTTTTTTATTTAATAAAAACTACATAATTTTTAAAATACCTTGTATAAAATTTAAAAAAAAATACTCAAAACGTTCATAATCTTTATCTCTAAAACATATAAAAAGTTACACGGTGAAAGTTTTTACCAATGCTAATTTATTTGCATTTTTTATAACAAAAATATAAATTTAATAAATAAATAAATACAAACTTCGTATTTTTGAAAACTTAGATAGACATAATATGATTATGACTTATCTCAATCTGGACAACTTTTTCAACTGGCCCGATGGCTAAAAATGATCCGAAGTGGCTCAAAATAACATTTTCCCTCTCAAATCCTTCTCCTTTTGTAACAACCCAATGTTGACCTCTAACTACATAACCGACCGGCCTCACCCCACGACCTAATAGCCTCATCCACGATCAGAGAAATCGCTCCCCATGATCTTCTCATACGACACAAAATAATGAAATAAGGCCATTTGTGCTCACACTCTCAGAATTAAACGGACACATAGGAAAAGAGCAACAGAAGTGGAAGGGATTCGACACATACCTCTGATGCAAAACAGCACGCGACCTCTGACCGGACTCGATCCACCACTCTGGTCTTCGACTCTGACCTTGTCGGCCAACCCTAGCCACCTGCTCTCGTCGGCCCAACTTCCAACTCACTGGATCTCAGCTGCTTGCACCTACCAAATCTCATAGTTGTACCCTAGCCGGTCCAACTTGCTTCCGCCGGCCTCCAAACCCGCCAACTAGAACATAGCTGTTGGCCCGATGCCAAAGCTGTTGGCCGACCTGAAGCCCGTCGATGTCATGCGTAGGCTACCAGATCCGCAATATTTATACAAGCAGACAGAAGGCGACAACCTATGATAATACTGAAAATACATTTGAAACTAAATCCTGCATGTGCTTCAATAAATGTGTTAAAGTTATAAATATAAATATTCGAGAATGTTGCGTAGGATCAAATATTCATTAATATAACATTCTATATTCAAACTAAACACAACCTGTATGTGCTCCGACAAACGTGTTAAAATTATAAATATAAATATTTGAGAATACTATGTAGGATCAAATGTTCATTAATATAATATTCTATATTCAAACTAAATACAACATGAATGTGCTCTGATAAATATGTTAAAGTTATAAATACAAATATTCCAGAATGCTACGCAAAATTAAATATTCATTAATATAATATTCAATATTCAAACTAAATACAACCTACATGTGCTCCGACAAGCATGTTAAAGTTACAAACATAAATGTCTGAGAATGCTACACAGGGTCAAATGCTACAACCCGTATGTGCTCCGATCATCACATATGATTCCTAAATCCAGCAATCTGAGAATATTGCGTAGGTCAAATATTTATGTTTCATCCTCCTCCATAAAAGGACTGAAGTTAACCTAATTTGAATCATAAATTGCCTTCCAAATTTCTACAAAAATATAAGTGATTTTCAATGTCATCCCGATGATGGCCGTGTTGAAAGCAAATCTCAACTGAAGGGGTCAAATCTTAAATCCCATTAAAGCCTAAATTCTTGAAATGAAATTCATCTCCTAAAAACTTAAAACTAAAACCCATCCACCTCCCACAACTATTTATCAGGGGTGATAAATTTAAAATTAACTTCAGCTTACAAAGAGCAAATGTTGTGTCGGGTGTATCAGTAAGATTCATCCTCAAATAGTCTCTTACCAGCAGGGACGTGGCACATGCCCTCTGATCGAGTAGTTTTGCCTCAAAATGGTACCATTATCTTACAATCACAGCCAAAGCCCGTATGTTCCCTAAAGGCTTTAAACCTTTGAGTAATGAATCATAGGGTATATTCAATAGGTATAAAGCCCTATGTCAACTAAGGTGGATTCAGATCTATCCCCTTAGATAAACACCAACCCAGGTCTATAAGGTATTCTTGGATGAAGCAACCCATGGCTGTCAATGAGGTGCCTTATATCAGGTTAGGTCGACTACCTCCTATGACTAAAGTTTTCTCAAAAAAGTTTCTTGGGTACGTGGTACGATATAAAGGTATTGAGGTTGTTCCTAATAAAGTCAAGACAATTATAGAAATACAACTTCCAAAAAGTCTCTGTCAACTCTATTCTTTACAAGGATAACTGGCATTTATACGACGGTTTATCTCAAATTTATCAGGAAAATATCAACCATTTGCAAAGTTAATGGAGAAGGATGTTCATTTTAAATGGGATGATGAATGCCAAGAAGCTTTTGACAGTATCAAGAGATACCTGTTAAGCCCACATATTCTTGTAACACCAATTTCAGGGAAGCCTCTTATCCTATACACTGCAGTGTTAGAAGATTCCCTTCGAGCATTGCTAGCTCAACACAACTAAGAAGGTAAAAAAAATGCACTCTACTATATCAGTTGAAGGCTTATTGGAGCAGAAATATATTACTCTCCAATTGAGAAGTACTATTAACATTGATTTTTGCTATCCAAAAACTCCAACACTATATATTATCTCATAGAATTATACTGATATCAAACATCGATCCATTGAAGTTCTTGATGATAAGACTAGTATTGATAGGTCGCCTAGCTAGATAAGCAGTGATACTTCTGCAGTTTGATATCACATATGTTCCATAAAAAGCTGTGAAAGGTCAAGTCTTAGCAAATTTTTTTTATCGCACATGCCATTCCTACAGACTCGCCACTTGATGACGATCTGTCTAATGAACAAATTCTATTTATTCTAGAAGGAGAAAAATCACAAATATGAAAAATGTATTTTGACGGTGCATCATCAATTAAACCTACCCAACCTCCCTAAAGCTCGAGCTGGTGTCAGTCTTATCTTTATAGCACCTAATAGAGGGATAATGAGATATTCATTTGGTTTAACTGAACCTAGAACCAACAACGAAGAAGAATATGAAGCTTTAATAGTGCGTCTTGAGATCTCTATTTCGATGGAAATTCAAAACCTCAGAATTTTTGATAATTCTCAACTCGTTATAAATCAAGTACTGGATATTTATAAATTGACAGAGTCAGGTTGATTTACTATCATAAATGAGTCCTTGAACTTATGAAGCAAATTATAAATATTACACTAATTCAAGTATCTCAAGCTCATAATAATAAAGTAGATTTTTTAGTAAAATTAGCTAAAGAAATGACAAGCATGAATGACGAGCCTGTATTAATCAGTATCAACACTCATCGAGTACTAGAGCCAGCAATTATGTGCTCCTCGTAGGTAGAGGGGTCACCAAATTCAATCAAGTAGGACACAACTTCAGTTGTTCCTCAACATCCCCAACAAATTATTCTTGAAAATCAACCAAATAAACTCTAAATGATTACAAGAAGAAAATTTGGTAGAGCTTCTAAATCTTGGCTTGAATGCCTAAAATTGAAGAGCAAAATGACTAGAGGCAGTCTTTCATTGACTACCTCAGAGAAAGTAAACTCCCTATAAATAAATCATTAGCTACGCAGATTAAGAAGAGAGCATTGCGATATATATTTTTTAATAACACGTTATATCAAAGATCATTCGATCAAATATGGCTATGATGTTTAGGGAAAGATGAAGCTAATAAAATTATTTCTAAAGTTCTTGAAGGATTATGTAGTGCATATCAATCGGGTTCTAAAATAGCCATTAAAATTAAAAGAATGAGTTATTACTAGCCATCAATAATAAAGGACTGCACCAATCATTGCAAATATATGTCATGAATGTCAAATTTATGGTAATATTATACATCAACCGCCAAATCCATTATATCCTACTATAGCATCCTGGCCATTTAAATGCTGGGGGATAAATGTAATAGGACCAATTGATCCGCCATCATCTACTGGACACCATTTCATATTAGCTACAACAGCCTATTTTTTTAAATGGGCTGAAGTAGTTTTATTTAAAGAAGTCACTACTAATCATATTATCAACTTCTTTACTCATAATATTGTCTATAAATTTGGTATACCACACCATATAATATCAGACAACCATCTAGCTTTTAAAAGTATTACAATTTACAAATTCATTGAGCGACATAAAATTAATTAGCAATATTCATTGATTTATAATCCAAAGGCAAATGGATTAGCAGAAGTCTTCAATAAAATGCTAGTAAAACTGCTCAAGAAAATTCTCACTAAGAATAAAAGAGAATAACATACTAAGATGGAAGAAGCATTATGGGCATATCGTGATATATACAATACACCAATAAGAGCAACTCCTTATGCGTTGGTATTTAGAGTCGAAGCTGTGTTGCCTCTTGAAATTGAATTACCATCACTTCGGGTAGCCGTTTAGTACGACCTCATGAAAGAACAAAATGCTCACCTATGAATGAAAGAGCTTGATGCACTAGATGAAGTTAGACTCCAAGCTCAACAGAATTTAGAAATTTATCGAGCAAGAATGGTAAAATCTTTCGACTGTATGATACGCCATCGAGCATTTTAAGAAGGAGAGTTGATCCTGGTGCTGAGAAGACCAATTATCTCACACCGAAGAATTGGTGGTAAATTTGAACCAAATTGGGAAGGCCCTTTTTTCATCGAGAAGGCGTACCAGGGAGGAGCATATCTACTCATCGATATGGGGAGGGGGCGCTGGGAGGCTGCCAAAATTTTTACTAAAAGCAGATGACCTAAAGCCAAATGAAATAGAACCCAATTTGAACTCAAATTAATGAATATAAAAGACATGAATTAAACCTGAATTGGAACATATACAATGAGTATGATATAATGTTTAAAATAAAATTAAAAATTACAAAATTATAAGGTCTAAATTAAATGCAAATGGATACTAATAGAAGAATTATAATGAATATGATAGCTTGCTCATGATCAAAGGATCTTGTTGATCTAGGAAGCTAAAGGCTATACTATGACGGTAGGAGCTCGATGGTCACTTATTGATTTAAGGATATCTTTAAATATAATGATGATATGATCTATTTTATTGGGCAGAAGAATACTAAAGTCAATACTTAATCGATTGACAAGAGTTTAAATATTTTAATATTGACTCTAACTATAATTGATGAGGGAGAATACAAGAGACCATTGACAATAGAGGTTTGGGTTGAGTATTGTCAACCCCTAAGATTGTATCATCATTAGTATGTGCCAAGAAAAAAAAAGATATTTCCTTTGGAGAAGAGGAGCTTTCCTCTCTTCCACTTACAAGATGTGATATGATATTGGATCGTGAAAATAGTAACTCTTTTAGTTCATTTGAAAAAAAATGAAAAGAGCTATTGAGTCAAGTTGTCAGAGCATAGTTACAAGATAAAAAGAAAAGGATCTTGTATTCAAATAGGAATATAGTTTTGGTGGTAGATGGTAGCATTGACAATAGTTACACAAACAAAGCTTACACACCATTAAACAAGTTTTAAATCATGACACTCAAGCATACTGCAATTCACCTGTAAGTAGGAACATTGAGTTCATAGTGCCCACAACAACTAGCCTACAAGCAAGGACAAGGAACTTATATCAAACAAATCAATCCACCTACGAGGGAGAATAGGGGAATTCGTAGCGAGCAAGATAATTCTCCTACAAGCACGAGCATGATCTACTAGTACTAATTGAGCAAACACCCTCCACGAGCTATGCTAAGTGACGCTTAGAGGAGTCAAAACAAACTAAATGCAATAACTAAAATCTAAAAATCTTTTAAGCCATTAGATCCACAATATTTATACAAGCGGACAGAAGGTAACAACCTATGATAATATTGAAAATATATTTGAAAATAAATCCTTCATGTGCTTCTACAAATGTGTTAAAGTTACAAATATAAATATTCGAGAATGATGCGTAGGATTAAATGTTCATTAATATAACATTCTATATTCAAACTAAACACAACCTGCATGTACTTCGATAAACATGTTAAAGTTACAAATACATTTATTCAAGAATGCTGTGCATGATCACATATTCATTAATATAACATTCTATATTCAAACTAAACATAACCTACATGTGCTCCGACAAATATATTAAAATTATAAATATAAATATTCCAGAATACTGCGCAGGATTAAATATTCATTAATATAACATTCTATATTCAAACTAAACACAACATGCATGTGCTCCGATAAGCATATTAAAGTTACAAACATAATTGTCTGAGAATGCTACGTAGGGTAAAATGTTACAACCCACCTGTGCTCTGATCGTCACATATGATTCCTAAATCCAGTAGTCCGAGAATACTACGCAGGTCAAATATTCAAGTTTTATCCTCCTCCATAAAAGAATTGGAGTTAACCTAACTTAAATCATAAAATGCCTTCCAAATTTCTATGAAAATATAAGTGATTTTTAATGTCACTCCGATGATGGCCGTGTTGAAAACAAATCTCAATTGGAGGGGTCAAATCTTAAATCCCATAAAAGCCTAAATTCTTGAAATGAAATCCATCTCCTAAAAACTTAAAACTAAGACTCATCCACCTCCCACAATCATTTGTTAGGGGTGATAAATTTGAAATTAACTTTAGCTCATAAAGAGCGAATGCTGTGTCAGGTGTATCACTAAGATTCATCCTGAAATAATCTCTTGCCAGTAGGGACATGCAATGTGCCCTCTAATCGGGGGGTTTTGCCGCAAAATGAAACCATTATATTATGATCACGGCCAAAACCCGTATGTTCCCTAAATGCTTCAAACCCTTGAGTAATAAATCAGGTATATTCAATAGGTATGAAGCCCTCTGTCAGCTAAGGTGAATTCAGATCTATCCCCTTAGACAAACACCTCCTCTAACTAAGTAGGCCAGGGAACATGATAGCCCACGATGATAGAATCATGGGATCTTAATCGGGCTCGTATTCATTCCCCCCACCACAAGTTTTAAGTTTATGGTGATAAATTTTAAATCATAAAATTAAAATTTAAACCCTAAAATTATTATTATTACACACTAAATTTATAATATATGTGACCTATTTAACGACTAGCCTTAATCGAAAGTTCTCTCTTATTATCAGGAGGGGTAATTAACTATAGGGGCTTGCGCCTATAGGAAACCAAAACTCAGATCAAAAAGTCCTCACAAAATGAGGGTGAAATCTCTGGGTAGTGTCTTATCTAAAACCCAATCTGCCTTCTAAAAAATCACCCGAAACTTAAGCTCATTAAAACTCTCCATCGTCATGATAAACAAGAAAAGAGATAGATGGCACATAAAGGCCAGAGCGTATCAAATAGAATTTTCAAAGCCCACACCCAAACTCTTAACTATCAAGGTATTGTCCATTTTGGCCTAAGAACCTCATAGTTTTTTCCTATTGGTGTAACTTCCCAGGAGGTCACTCATTGCAGGATTTCTTTGGGATGAGCATACTTAGCTGTAGAGTTTCTTAATAAAATTTTAACTATTACACTAAAATATATCTCGATATTTAAGAGTTTAACTTTTTTTACTTAAAGGGTTTTATAATATTTTCCACTTAAGTAACTAACGTCTCATCAATATCTTTATCCTAGAATCATCCACTAGACATATATGATTCTAGAGGTGGCCCAAATAAGTTCAAGTGATAACTCCCACTATCTAACACTTTGTCTCATTCAGGGTTCAAAAGGTGGCTCCCATGATGTAGCAGTTTATCTTGTATGACACTTAGTTCCCATCTTACAGCTAGTGTATTACTCTGATATCATTTATAATAGCCCAAACTCTTAACTATTGAGATATTATCTGCTTTAGCCTAAGGGCTTCACAATTTTATCATGTTGATTTAACTTTCCAATATGTTACCCATCCTAGGATTTTTTCAGGATGAGCATGCTTAACTGTAGAGTTTTTTTAATGAAATTTTAATCATTACACCAAAAAATTCCTCGATGTTTAAGAGTTTAGCTTCTTTATTTAATGGGTTTTGACAGCTTTCTCTCTCCTACACGTCTGGCTCGTTCGATTAAATGAATCAAATAATGGATTTAAAATATATTTAAAGTGCTCAAAATAGACTAACACTATGGTGCTACTTTTGGATGTTGTGATGCTAGTTCAAAATCTCTTTTTTTAGACTATAAGTGCTGAAATGACATTATTTGGCACATGATACTGTATTAGTACTGAGGCGCTCACACTCATCACTGAGGCATTCTAATAGTAATATATCTCAAAATTTACCAAAATTTATAAAATACTTGGGACTCAAAAGTTTAAAATTTACCTTTTTTAATCGGGTCAACATGAGTAGAACTAAATATTGAACCTAGAGATGTCACAAATGAAGTGTGCAAAACATTCCAAAACTCTGGGATTTTAAGTCAATAGTTCTTAAAAAGAAATCTGTGAGAACTATTGGACTTAGTTTTGTTTTGAAGGACAGGGGGGAGTGGTCAGAACATCTCAGTCTATCCATAATATAGAAGGATAAAGGGAAAGCAACCAATCATTCATCATTAACTAATGCCCTATCAAGCTTAATGCGAATATGGTTATCAGCCCATTAATTAAGCTAAGTAAAGTTAATGTAATAACTCAAATATGTAAAATAAATTTATTTCAAAAATATAAAAATTCTAAAGTAGAGTGCTTTTGCGCTGATCTAGTGATCGATACGACGTTAGGCCATAAACAACACACACACACACACACATACACACACACACACACACATATATATATATATATACATATATATATATATATATATATATATATATATATATATATATATATATATATATATATATATATATATATATATATATATATATCCCTGCCTCACTCCACCAACTCCCTCACTTGGTTGCTTAATTAGGAAGAAATTAAAAGAGAGGAAAAGAGAGAGGAGAGAGAAATATTTGGATCATATTTATCAACTATTTTTGTTACAAATTTTATTCTATTAATTGTAAGTGACTAATCTCTTACTTTTATTTTTAATAATTTTGATTTTTTTAAATTTTATCTTTCCTAAATCTATAAAAAATATATTATTTTCTAATTTCATAAGCTTTCACCGTGCAAGTTTGAATATGTTATAAATTTGATCATTCTATATATTTTGATATAATTTTTTATCTTTTAAATGAAGTGCTAAATGATATCAAATACATGATATGATAATTTCACGTGATACCCTACTGATCAACATGATTCACTAATTGGGAGTCATAAAGAGCTAGAGATTGATTAGGAGTTATAAGGAGTCAGGGTAATTGATTCATGTGATTCAAGGGGAGTTATAAAGAATATATCATAGGAGTTATAAGAGGCGATTGATTGGGGGTCATAAGTGCAGGAGCAAGATACCCTTAAGATATACTCATTGAATATCTGAAAACTAATACTGACATTGTTACGAATATTATACTTATATTATGATTAACACTAATACTGTTTACTGCCATTAATACTATTTAACATTATTGATCATGATACTAATATTATTACTGCATTAGTATTATTGACTGTTACTGATACTGTGATTGATGATGTAATGGATTGAGATGTGATGAAATATAGAAGGATAAATTGATATAAATAATCAATATGGATGTTGATGTATATATATTTTTATATGATTTATAGCATATTCTTCTTTTTTATCTTGCATTGATTTTAGTTGTAAGATTTTAATTACTTACTAGGCTATGTACTCATGACATGGTTTTATATATTTTCAGAAAAGGGTAAGGATCTTATGATATGAGGCTCTAGACAACATGCATAATTTTTCTACCTGCAGTTCTAGAGAAAATACATTCATATTTTTTTTGTTGTTCATTGGTAACTCTAGTTAAATGGTTAAAATAAAATATAGAGTAATTCTTCCAATATAAATTCGGGGGTGTGACAATTAAGGCTAATAAAAGCTAAATCATTAAAACCATTAACAAAAACTATATTGTTGAAAGAGCCCAACTTGGTGAGAGGAATGGGGAAGCCACCCACTTTTTGATTGATAGTTCTACAATAGTTATAATCATCCATTAAAATTTAAGGACGAGTGACATTTCCCCCAATATTGATAAGATCCTTCCACAATATGTCCCTTTTAGAGGCTAAATTAGAGGCATAAATAATATAGAGGTCAAAAATAATATCAGACCCGGCTTGTATATACCCATAAATCAGCTAACTAGAAGTGATAAATAGGGTGAAGGAGATATAGGACCTCCTCCATTTACTCCAGATACAGCTGTTGACCCTGTTTTCACCCAGACCTAGGGCCTGGGTCAACCTAGTTGACTAGGTTAACTAAGTTGACCCTTTAAGCCCTTAATGGGTCAAATCAATTCAAATCCAACCCCAAGGCATCCTAAGCTCAAACTCATCTCTCCCTTGGACCTATTTGACTAGGTTGACCAAGTCAACCATTGACTGGGTCAACCCAAGTCATTAATGGGTCAATATGACCTATTAAGAGCCATTTAAGGCTCTAGAACCTTTCCTAATCTATTCAAAACCCAAACCATGGCCTAAGCACTCTATTTTCCCTCCTAATCAATCCCTAACTCGATCCTAGCCGTCCAACTTAGGTTTAGAGCTATATATAACTCGCTCTCTCTCCAGACCTCCAAAAGCTCTGAAATTTGGTGAGGGCACTCCCACAACTTCCCTCTACTTTCCTCGAGTCAAAGACCACCAGTCAACCCCACCGGCGATGAGACCCAGCAACCCAAGGCTTGGAACGTCCAAGGCTTTATTTCAACCAATCCAAGGCTCATCTGACTGCGGTTTCTTCAAGAAGAACATACGAGGACAGCCTACAAGCTCAACCGTATCAAGACTTCGGGACACGTTATCGCACAGCTGCGTTAGATCGGGACCATTGATCTTACGATCAATGGTCACGATCTGGTCTTACCGCGGTTCATAGTGACCGCGGAGCTCTCGTCCGCGGAGACTCTGGCTATGTGGCTGCATCTCGGACGCCCATCCAAACTGCGGAGAATCCAACGGTCACCAAACCACGCCGACGTGGTTAAGTGCCGCGGCACTGATTCCTGCAACGTCGCAATCATTAGCAATGATTGCGCTGCAGCGCAATCATTGCCAATGATTGCCCGCGGTTTGAACTCGCCAATCAGAGCACGACAACTGTCTGACCGCCGCCACCGCGCCTTTGCCGCCGCCACTGAGATTTAAAATAATATAAATAATTTAAAATATATTTTAAATACATTTTTAAAATCAGAAAAAAAATCCAGAATTTTTTAAAATTGTTTTAAAATAATTTTATTATTATTATTATTATTATTATTATTATTATTTTAATTTAAAAAAAAACTATATTTAAAAATTTTATTATTTCTATTATTATTATTATTATTCTATTTAAAAATTATTTTGAATCTTATTATTATTATTGTTATTATTTTTAATATTATTATAATATCAATATTATAACTAATAATATTATTATTATAACTAATAATAATAATATTATATTAATATTTATATTATTATAATATTTATTATTACCATTATTATTATAATATTAATATTATAGTTAATAATAATATTATTATTTTAATAATATTATTATTATGTTAATGTTTATATTATAATCTTAATATTTAATTATTATTAATATTATCATAATATTAATATTATAATTATTATTAATATTATTATTCTAATAATGTTATTATTATGTTAATATTTATATCATTATAATATTAATGTTTGATTATTATTGATATTATCATAATATTGATATTATAATTAATAATAATATTATTATTTTAATAATATTATTATTATGTTAATGTTCACATTATTATAATATTAATGTTTATTATTATTAATATTATTATTTTATTAATAGTATAAATAATAATAATATTATTATTTTAATAATATTATTATTATGATAATATTTATATTATTATAATATTAATATTTATTATTATTAATGTTATTATAATATTAATATTATAATTAATAATATTATTATTGTTTAATAATATTATTATTATGTTAATATTCATATTACTATAATATTAATATTTAATTATTATTAATATTATTATAATATTAACAAGTATTAATAATAATATTATTATTGTTTTAATAATATTATTATTATGCTAATATTTGTATTGTTATAATAATAATATTATTATTATTACTAATATTATTATAATATTAATATCATTCTTAATAATATTGTTATTATTTTAATAATATTATTATTATGCTAATATTTATATTATTATAATATTAATATTCACTATTATTGATATTATTTTGATAATATTATCATTAGTAGTAATATTATTATTTTAATATCATTATTATATTATTAATATTTTAAAATTACCTTAACTATTATTAGATTATTATTAATATTTTAAGGTTATTTTAATTATTATTACTTATTATTTATTTCAAAATTACTTTATTTTCAGAAGCCCATATATTTTAAATATTTATGTATTTTAAAATAATTTCAAAATTATATATTATTTAAACCCTTTAATTATGAGAGATCCACTCTTGATGAAATTTTAAACCTAGGCTATATATATGAAGAGCAATTCATGTGGGAGAAGGATTAGTGAATGATTATGTCCCAATCATTTATTAATCACTTCATTAGGCTTCTTTACTTAGTGTTTCGTAGTCCTTGTATGTGTAGGATGCACAAGCACTTAGCCTAGGCTCTCCTAGATCTAAGGACATGGTTTGGTGTGTTTATGTTTACTGCATTTATCCTCTATGTTATGCCTAAGGGTTAGTTACTTCACTTTATTCCTGTATAACGTAGTGACACCCTAAGGACAACAATTAAGGACTGTCTAGCGAACTTAGAAAAATTCTAGGAGTTAGGATAGAACCCCGAATGGCATGAAATTTGAAACACTTAAACTCAGGGACATCCTAAACCCCTCAGAATTTTCTAGGAATTTTTAGGACTCATTAAACCCCTTAATTGATCAACCCTAATTTACCCTTTAATTAGGATCTGATAACTTCAAAAAATTCTAATAAATTCATTTTAAATTCGAAAAATACCCATAATATAACAAACTCTTTAGAATTCATTCCCTAATCTATGAAAATTAAAATACCCTTTATTGGGCCTCAATATGAACTTTAATTTAATTTTGATTAAAAATTACCTTTTAATTAAATTAAATAATTAAAAATAATTAAAAACTCCAAATTTTTTCAAAACACTTGGGAACACTTCTCTAGGTCATTCCTGACCTTTGAGGGTGATTCCAAGCAGTTTGGAACTGATTTGGATCAAAATCCCTAAAACACCCCTTTAACTAAATAATTTCGATAATTCACTAAATAGCCTAAACTTTGAAAATTCATAACTAATTATAGAAAATTCCAAATTGGACAAACTCAAAGGCATTCAACTCACATTAGGGTCTAGTATTTATTAAAAATATTAAGATTCCAGAAATCAACTTAAATAAAAAAGTCAACAATCCGGTCAAACTTAGTTCAAAACGAGACCAAAACTTCAAAAATTCATAACTTTGGATAGAAAAATCCAAATTGGGCATGCTAACTGTCTAACTGATCGGGTTAAGGTCTAGTATTTTATAAAAATATTAACTATCCATAAAGTCCCTTTAATCAAAAAGTCAAGTTTTGGACCCCTTAGCCTAGTGTATAGGTGGACGCCGAACCTCCTAAAATTCACTAATGAAAATTAAACTCCAAACATCATTACCCTAAGTATTAAAACTGATCCATACATTAAATTGATTAAAATAGATCCTAATTCACTAATATTTAAACTTTAAATAAGATCTCTTTTTAGACCTCCAACCAACCTAAACAGTAGGCAACTTCAACTAACCACCCAGCTTTGGATCCACCTTAGCCACATAGGCCTCTACACACACTGTAGGATTGTTTACTAGGGCACCACTTCTAGATCTAGGCTAGGCCGGTGTTTACTTTTCTATTGTGTGCCGAGATTTTCGAGATTTCACTGCATGTTGTAATTGAGATGATACTGGTGTGTTTGTTTACTTTTAATGCACTCTGAAAATTGATGTGATTGTACGATAGACTACCCATAGGTTAGGATCAACATTGATACTAATAATATTTTCTACAGGTGGCCATGCTCATACAGCGCTAATAAAAAGGGGGGGCAATAATCATGATTTAAATATTGATGCTGTTTTATGCAGGTGCTTCAAAAATTGCTCAGCCCCCCTAAATAAATGAGGGCTAATTAAAAATCATTATAAATTATTACATGTGCTCCAGAATTTTTTACCCCTCAAATAATTAAGATCATGGCCAAGTATGGCTGTGATGAGTATTTTATTTTCCTATAACTACTTGAGATGAAATATTAACTGCTTGGGATGATTTTCTCTAGGATAACCTTGCATGAGAGTCTAGAATTTATTACTTTCATTTTAATGTAAATTATTTGTAATTTGGTGTTGAGTTGTGAAAGTCTATTTTGAGTGGGGATACAAGAATCTAAAGGTTGGATTTCAAAGAGGAAAGGACACCCAATATGAGGATAGTCCTTTTTCTATTTGGAAATTCAAATTTGGATCATTCTACTACCTGAGGAGTCCAAGGAAGAGGAGACCCAAGGAGTCCAAGGGAGCTGAGATCCAAGGAGTCCGAGAAAGAGAAGATCAAGAAGATGAAGAGCTACAGTATCCCACTTAAAATAACTTGCATCTGTATTAGGATTAGAAATCTGGGTTGTTGGCAGTGGTGCCCGGTCACTTTATTTTCTGCAGACCCTGGTTTGTAATTAAAGGGCAGTTGGCCTATGGACATTTAATTGATTTGTTTAATTATTTATTGTGTTTGATTGGATGTTGATTGCGCATAGGATACATACTTTTCTTAGTTTCTTAGCGTTTGTGTGCCGCTTATATTTTAGCCTAGCTCCCGTTAGGCTCTCTAAGGATAAAAAAAATATTTTCTACTCGTAATCAATACTTAAAATTTTAAGGTTTAAGTAACATAGAAACCTAATGACTTAGGGAACTGCCAGAATTGTCCGGGGTCGCATGCATATTAATGCATTTCTTCTCTCTTTCTATAAGACACTTCCCCGCCTACGAGTAGAGTCCGGATAATCTGACCTATGAGGATGAGGTGCCGGACCTGGGGAAGCCCAGTCTACTTCTAAAAATTATTTTTTATAAGCCTTTTTAAAGTTCTATGCATACCTGATTTGGAAGCTTCAACTAACACGCATTGCATTAGAAATCAATTAAATTAAAATTTTAATTACATTAGCTCTAGGAGCATTCACCTTACATAAGTATCGGGCCAATTAGGAGAGTCTCTAGATGTCGGCCCCACTTTCAATAAACTATAACCTACCCACCCATCTTTCATAAAATGACTCGACATTATGGTTTTAAAGCGATTAGGTGGTTAGCTGGCTCCCCCTTTCAGGCCGGGGTAAGTCCAGGTTTTGCATTGCATTAGCTAGGACACGGGTGTTAGTGTTGTAGAACACTGAACCCATTAGATCTAGGATTCAAGGATACTATTATTTCGTAGTACGCCTCATCAGTAGGTAGGTCTTCTGTCTTTCAGAGACCATAAACCCTACATATCCACGTCGCATTGATGACATCACCTCCATCTTTCTCTCATGTATGCTCTGAGTGCATGAACTTTATTTTATCCAGTTTCTTCTCACTACCTTAGTCCCTCTGGATGCTGATCTGAGCCGCGCATGTTGACTAAGCGGGTTTGAGCCCTTCTTTCCCTTTGAGTAGGATTTCCTAGTTTTCTCCCTTTGTGCCAATCCCAATCTGGGAAGAATAATGTAGAATCCTTAATCGAGAGTTTTCTCAGGCCTCGACTTGAGATGTAATTAACCACGGGGGCTTGCGCCCGTGGGAAACTGAATCCCACTTTCAAATAAACCCGACTCTAGCTAATGTATTAGGTGGGGGAAACCCGTTGTTATGATAAGGTCACATATATTGATATACATCGGGGTGTGCTGGTGAGAGCCACTATCCTCAATGGTTAATTATATGTGTGATCGAATCTTCCCTCCCATTGGCCAAATATTGTCTCCCCTCGCGGGGCGGCGGTATTTTGTTTGTTGTGTCCTTTCGGAGGTCCACAACAGCTAATATCAGAACAATGAAAGTTACTGTAACTTTCTTAATCATCAAAAATAGTTTGGGTGAGAGAGAACCAAGTGTTAGCAATTGAAATAAGAGAAACATTGGCTTCGAGGATGCAAATCATATCAAGCTTAAAACACTTAACCAACTATTTACAAGAGAGCACTTTGACTGGGTCATTAAACCCTTTAATATTTAGAAGGGTCATTAGGACTTAGGGTTTTGGTTTGCTGTCTTTTTGATAGATTTGGCCCTTGTGTTCTTTGGTGGTTGGATTATGATGGTATTAAGATTAGTGGAGGCATCCAACTATTTATCAATCAAGAAATCCACTTGATTAAGGGCCTCAAACTTGTTATGGCTGGTTTTAGGATCTAGGGTCTTCCTATGTCCATTAGAAGAAGAGGTAGAAGCACAAAAAAGCCCAAGCTCTCCAGTAGGAGAGTCTAAGTTTGGAATTTTCTTGTTTAATTACATGTAAGCAAGGAGGGTGCTAAGGATCTTGGAAGATGGCTGAAGTGGTGGAGAGATGGTTTTTGGAGGAGTAGAAGGTGCAAGTCCATTGGTTTTTTGAATAGGAGGGGATTCATATGACATAAAATTGGAGGTGGCAGGTGTTGATTTGGAGACTTTTATTAAGTTGCCTTGATGCATTTTGGTGTAGAGGACGAGGAGGCAAATTTATATTCCTCCTACATCTACGGCTAGTGTTCCGACCCCTAGGGAGGAATTCAGGACCTATAAGGGTAGATGGATTGGTAGGACAAATGTTAGGGGAGTAAACAAAGGAGTCACATCTAGAGCAAGGGATTTGTTTCCAGTCATACTTGACTTTAAGGCCAAACTTCTTACCCTCAACGAAAATAAGGGTTTCATCAGGTAGCAGGAAATTGTTTTCAACCTGAACACAGATTCTAGAAAAAGTAAGCCGACATCTATCAATTGTGAGTTTGTTAACAACCAACAAAGTACCAATAAAGCTTGTGATTTTGGACAAACCCACAGGATTCCATCAAAATAACAGAACATCCAAGATTTTTATCCACTGGGGGATAGAAGAGAACTCATCTCTCTTTGGATGAAATGGGGGGACCATCTCTACAATATAAACAATTTTTCAAGAAAAACCAAGGATCCCCAGCCCAAGCCATCTCAAAATTCTTATGGGTGGAGAATTTCAGAAGAAAAAAGCCATCACTAAGAGAAAGCAGATTCATAATACCTTTTCAAGCTCACATTTTATTGATAACATATAGTAAAAATTCATAGAAATGCCTCCCATCGATAGAATATCCAACCAAGCTAAACTCTCATTCTTTAGCACCGGCAACAGTGTCCTTAGAGGAGAAGAAGATTGAACCATCCATATGGGGTACAAAGTTAAGGGGGAACTCTTTAGAGGCAAGATTTTTATCTATCACAAGGCTTTTTTAGTCGAGGTTGGCACGAGAAGAGGAGGGCGATTGAGAGTAAGTTAGGGGGGTGTAAGGCTCTCTGGCCGAGTCAGAGAGAAGGGAGTGGTGGTGGGGGTCAAAGGGAAGGGGACACTCTAGGGTTTTTCTCTCCTCTCATAATGTTAACCACAAACTTATTGTGGGCATGAACTTTTCTCCATCAGCATAGCTACTCACCAGAACTCAATGAGCAAAGGCGAAGTCAACCAGTGACTTCATAAGAATCGGCTCCGTATTTGTGCATTTAATGTAATCAAATGGTTGTATATATCAATATTCATTTTATACTTACAAAAAATTCTCAGAATCCTCTCTCTCTCTTTACTTGGTCATTTTTGGGAGTAGAGTTTTTGTCTTTCACACAAATAATTTTGAAGCTAACCGGTAAATATCTTGAAAATTACTATCAAAATTTTAAATTTATTCGACTACATGAAACTTTTATCTAGACATTCAGCATTAGAAATTAGTACACAAAAAGCCACACATTGCTCTCTGAAATACAGGACAAAGGGCATCAACCACTACCTCCCAAATCTACTGGAATTTGGGGAGCAGAGAAGGAGGAAAGGACTGATTACAGAGGCGGAAGCAAGCTCTTGAAACCAAAAGCCAAGCTCACATTGACATCACTGTCTGTGCTTAGCACTGCTCTCTCCTTTTACTCTCTGCATCTCCTGATACAAAACATGGACCATGCAACACTACTATACCGCTCTCCCCCCCCGAAATAAAATAAAATAAAATAAAAATACTGCTCCTTGTACAGTGAAAAGAAAGGGAACAAAAAGAACTGTATGCTTGGAGCGAGCTAAACCTGCTTCATGCTAAACTTCTAAGTTAACATAAAAGAAAGAAACCAGCTTTTGTTATTGGTTTTTTAGATTAGAGATTCTTCCATCTATCTGCAATGTCAAGAGCTACCTTCTCTGCGTCAATACTGGCGCCGAGGAGTCCTCTGCCTGTAAATCCAACGCAGTAGAGGCCATTCTCTCCTTTCCAGCCGTTGGGGAATGGGGACTTGGGCTTGCCATCATCTGAGAAGAAATCGCAGTCCTGCAGAGAATGCAGTAATCTGAATTTCTTGTGTTTGGGTATTTGATATTCGGATTGAGAAAAGATTAAGCTTTCATTCAAAACATCGCATTTTTTAAGGGAGTTCAGATAAACCAGTGCGTCTTGTTTGGATAAAACATACAAGCTGATTTTGGAAGGAAAAAAAATGCTGTTTTTATAAAATAATTTTTAAATAGATCCATAAGACAGCTTATTCCATGAGAAGTTTTTTTTTTTTAAATTCCATGAGAAGTATTTGATGTGTGTGTGTGCGAGAGAGATAGAGCACAGGTAATTGCCTTGAGCCAGTGAGGGACGTTGCTTCTGTAACCGGTAGCAAAAATGACAGAGTCGAATGCCATCTCTCTTCCATCAGCAAACTTGGCTCCATTCCTTGTTAGGGATTCCACTTCTGATACTATCTGCCATGGTCAGCATGGGGAACAGAGATCCTCTGATCAGTAAATAGAATGGCCCATAACTTGTTTAGAGAGAAAAATATAGACTCTGAGTAATTTCTAGTTGTTGAAATGATGTGTTGTCTTTAGTCACTAATCACATAAAAATGATATCTTTGAAAGTTACAGTAGAATGCACGAGAAACCAAGGTTTTGGGAAGAACAGAGTACAGAGTGAGAGAAACGAAGGTGATATGACATATTGTAATCTTTCTATACAACAAATTTGGGATTTGTGCATTTCATTACAGTTATATGAGATATCATTATCATCCAAAAAATCATAAGAAGAACCAATTACAATGAAAATTGATAACCTACCTTAATACTTCCTTTTTTAATCAGGTTAAATCCTCCAACATCCAAAACAGGAGTTTTTCCAGTAGCATTCTTGAGCTCAAGTGGCCCTATCTTAGGCCTTTTCAATCCATATTTTCCTGTATCTCCAATTACCATCCTCGCCAATAATACTAGTATTTTATCTACTAATCTCACTGGAAGCCACTTCAACAGCTTCATTGCTAGCCCGAAAGTAGAGATTCCAAGCAACTCTCTCGGTAATACATGCACCTGCTTAACACCATTCTCATATAATCAACAGCAAAAACTCAAACAAGAAAAAAATAATAATAAAACAGGAATACAACTTGTAAGCATAGTACAAAATAAGGTACGGCACTTTCATTGATTAATCTTCTTCACATGTACGAAATGAAGTTGTTATTTTTCATTGTAGAGATTGGAATGACAGTGCAATGCCATACAGAAAAAGCATTCTGTTGATTTCATTGTTCTTCTTCTAATCTTTTGTTTGATTGAAACAGAAATTCAAGTTTTAATCTATCAAAAGATTATAATGTCATGGAGTCTTTGATTCAATGTAAAGCTTTTCTGAAACAGGGTAAAAACAGAGCAAGGAAACAAAAACCAGAGCTTTTTGAGGCAGAAAGAGAGATTGAAAAGAGCTTACCCCGCTTCTAACTGATAAGAATGGCAGTGCTCCATACTCGCACAAATCCAAACACATTTCCATTCCAGAATTCCCACAACCGACAACTAACACCCTCTTCCCTTTACAGTCAACTCCATTCTTATACTCACTGGAATGCAAAACTCCACCTTTAAACGCTTCCCTCCCCTTCATCTCCGGCACCACCGGTTCTGCATTTTCCCCTGTCGCCACCACCAACCACGGCGACACAAACTCCACCACCTCCTCCCTCCCCTCCGGCCATCTCCGCGCCGCCGCCACATGCCACAGAGAATCCGTCTCATCGAACCGTGCCGCCGTGGCGGCACATTGAAACAGCGGCCGAAGACCGAAGTGTTGAGCATAGGAGATGAGGTATGAGATGAAGTCGGATTTGGAAGGGTAATTGGGGTGGTGGGAGGGCAAATGGAGGTGAGGAAGTTCGCAGAATTGTTTGGGAAGGTGGAGAGACAGACGGTCGTAGCTTTGGTGGCGCCATAGATGGGCAATGCCGTCGGAGCGTTCGATGATAACAGAGGGGATAGAGAGGAGATGGAGTGAGGCGGCGGTGGCGAGGCCAGATGGGCCGGCGCCGACGATTATTGGACCGGGGATTACAGCGACACTCGAGGTTGGATGGGCCGAACTGGTTTCCGGGCCGCAGTCCTCGTCGGCGGCGGCGTTGGTCATTAATGACTGATGATATAGCTAGCTTACTGGAATGAGAGGGGAAGATCTATCGCTCACTAAAGCCATGCAAGCAGAGGAGTAAATGGTTCAGGCTTACAGCAAAAAATACAGAAGCGTGGGGAGGGTTTGTATTTATAGGAGCAAGAGCAGAATGGATTAAATGAGAGCCGAAATACATTGGAAGTTATTTATTTATTTTTTTATAATTATGAAGAGAGGCATGATGGTATCATCTGCAAAATGTAGATTTCATTTGATAGAATGATTTATGAGTATATTTTATATTTTACTTGTCCTTATTACTTTGTATAAATATTTGAAATTACCTTGAAGCGACTATTCACCTTAATACAATACATTATATTAGCCGAAGTACTGGGATCTTTTACGTATATTTGAGTGTTCAATTAAGATCATCATAAAGATTAATCTCATGCATTATCATCATCAGAAGCTTGAATCTGATATGTGATCGAGACATTATTCATATTTTTGGATTGATTAGGGCGGGCCAGTCAAGAGGTCGAGTTATGAATTGACCTGATTATAATACTGATCTAATTAAAATATTAAATGGACTAAATTTACTTACTCACAAGTTTAACATGATTCTTGATTTGATCCAACACAGGATAATGTTCCTAACCCTAACTCCTCAATTTCCAAGCTTCATCACTAATATGTCTATTCATAATTTATCCTATGGGTAGAACAGTAGCCATGGTTGCATGACTGGAAAAAATGGACGGCCATTGGTGAGAATCTATGAACGACTTCTTTACTAATATAGTCATTTAGTGGATCTTGGTGATGGCTATTTAGCAAACTGTTTAGGTTCATATTGAGCCTTTTCTTCACATTATGTGTCGCTTGAATTTCCTCCCTACTCTGAATGGTTGGTTGCCTTTACATGAAGCTAGCTGCAATCCTTGAAATTATAATGCATTAAGTAGAAAATAAGGTCGTACAAATAACAAAAGGGCCAGAAAAGCATAAGCCTCCCCAAAACATGCAGGGGAGGGAGCAATCAGAAGGCCCCAGCCAAAATAAACAAAATAAACAAACTAAACAAAATGACAGGACAAACGGCCTGCATAATGGCCAGAAGAAACGGAAAAACCCGCGGGGAGGAGGGGGGGTGCACCAATCTGAATAGGAAATAAACAGCCCTGCGGCTGGGAGGAAACACCAGTGCCCCAGCGAGAGACCCCGGACCTAGTGGGCCGAAAACAGAATAGATCCCTAACTAATAATAATCTCCTCAACTCCAAATCAATCGGTACCAAATTGTAGATTCTTTGCCTTTGTATATAAGCTTGGATGTTAAAATTTGATAAAAACAAACCAATCTTCTTTGAATAAATTGAGGCCATTGCAATCATATGGAAGAAACATCCATAATAAACTTGGAGATTATAATGCACACAATATTTTATAAAGTTGATTGTGAAGTTGATGTTGAAAAAATAATTTCGCTATTATGATTGCAGAAAACAACTTTTCACCATAATTTTTTTTTTAAAAACAACAAAAAATAACGAGAAATCAATACCCAAAAGAAATTATAATTAGTTTGAAAAAAAAAATAGCAAAAAAATTGTCCCAAACAGACCCTTAAAAGACCCAAATGACTCGACATAACAAAAGGGAAATCTTCCCAAATGATGTTGCTACGAAGCATTGCTTTTTGCTCTGATTCTTGGTAGTGAGGAGACAACCAAAACCCAAAAAGGGTGAAAGCTTTACCCTTGAGCTCTCCCCCTCACTAGCATAACTGGGTAGAAAATCCAAATAACTACGTGGGGGTATAATTTGAGGACAAACAAGCACAATGTTTCAATGGCGATGCATGGCATAACAAAAGTTTTGCAAGTTAGTTTCTGTACAATGGTGATTGCTGTGTAGGCAATCAGTGAACACAAGCAGCACGCACAGTTTCATTGCTCATTGGAGCTTATTATACAGGCATGGTTCCCCATCTTTTGATGCTGGAGTAAGGTTTAACCTGTCTTAAGCAGGAACAGGTTGTCGGATTTTGGTACCAGAAGCCACACTGTCGTAGTATTCTACAAGAACTTTCCATCCTCCAGGACACATGAAGCCATCTGGGGGGTTCTCGCGGTTCTTTGCAAGGTTTCTCATCTGCAGAATGAAATTTGAAGTTAGATTATGGTGTTAGGATGATAATTGCGTTTGAAACTCAAAATTAGCTTGGTGTAAGAATACCTTGGTGCCAGAGATGAAGAGGAAATCCTGGGGTCTTGAATGGTCGAAGAAAGCCATCTTTCTCTGCGTCTTATCATAGGCAGCTACCTAAAAAGATTCAAGAAAAACTTAGTAAAACATCTTAAAATAAAGCAGTTTCTTGTCATTTTACGAAGGAAAATGGGCTGTTACGTCCATGAAAAGCATCACCAGAAAAGAATAATAAATAGCATATTATAGAAACAAACAATCTACAATTTTAAAATATAAAGAAAAATGTCTTGTGATTCTTAAATGATTTTAAATAAGAGACAGATCAACAAAGAAATACCGTTCTAAAGATATAAGGTGGCTTTGAGCCTAATTTGTTTACTATTTTTCAACACGGCTTTGAACCTAACTTAGTTCACCTGACATGGCTAACCGATATCATCCATCGTGTTTCTTTTTTCTCTTTAATGAAAAATAAAATTTTCTTCTTTCTCTTTGGCCTCCAAATAACCAATAAAAATCTAAGAAGGCTACATAAAATTAGCATGTACCGTGACTGACT
>CM034300.1:72494869-72562759 GCA_019925795.1 Dendrobium chrysotoxum
TTTTTAGAGTTTAAATCCATCATAAATCCGCCACAAAATATTTGCGAAGGATTATGTCCAACACAAATTTTTTTCGACGTAATTTTTAGCATCCAAATATAATTCTCCGCAAAGCTTATTTAGCAACGAATTTGGCTTGTTTTGCGGCGGGTTTTTCTGTCATCCAAGTCGAGCTGTTAAACATGACGAGAATAATTTTTTCTGGGGGACATTTAGGCCAATTAAGGCAAAACTCACACATGCATCATATATGCAAAACTTGAACAAAAAATCTCTTAAATAGTAGCAAAACTTCCAACCAATAAATTGAAATGAGCTGCATGTCACGAGAATAATCACTCCAAGATTCTAGTGAACTATGGATGGAGACTTGAAACATTGACTTTTCTGTCGCTCGTTCTGCTAGAGCTTCGCCTTAGTCGCCTCTTCTCATTGGAGTGGATCTCCTCGCCATCTAGAACCATCTGATTAGGGAAGTCCTCTCTTCCTTCCTATCTTTTCTAATTCTTTGCTTTTTTTTGATGGTACCACTATTTCCTTTCCCTTGATCTTTCCACCTTCGATTAGTTTAAATGGCGGTGAATCAAGTGCGCTTAAGGGATCCTGGTTTTCAAAATAGAAATAGAAACTCTAGATCATTTGTTGATGCCCTATCAGGCTCCTCTTCGATATATTTCCTAGTTCTTACATCTACTACTTTTTGAGGGTTTACATCGCTATGAATTTCTGAGGATGAGATTTTGACTCTTGCAGCAACATTGAATTTTTTTTGTTGGTAAATTTCTAAATCGTAGGCCTTCTTTGACCTCAATTTGGAAGTTTTTCTTTAACCTAAAACTTACCGTTGATTTTTGATTAATCTTTTAGATCTAAGACATGTTGTGATAAAACTCACAAATAAAATTGGGTTATTATAGAATTTTTGCCCGTCATTAATACTTTTTTAAAAATTGCTTTATGAAATTGATTAAATGGTCTCGTACTTTTAATATCTCGAAGGAATCCCCCATCATCCCTATTTCAGTTTCCTTTCCTAATATATGATACACGGATTAGGTTTGTTATTTGGTCGTCCCCTACGAATTGATAATGCAACTTTGATCGGCTCTCATCCCTTGGATGCTCGGGTTTTCATTAAACTAGATATCACTAAAATATATCTTGATAATGTGATGATTGGACGTGAAAAGTTTGGGCATATTCAAAAATGTTGTGATGAAGGATTTTCTTTCTTTTTGTGATCATTGAAAATCGCTGGGACATTTAAAAATGGAATGCTTTATCCTTCATCCTCATTTAGAAAGGAAGCAACGATTTACCATAAACTGGTGACTATTGTAGATAAGGAAATCTCTTGTTTTGATCCCTGGTTAATGCCCCACCTCTGGTTATTTCTCCTAATGGTTTGAACATTATGGATGACATAAATGATATGGTTGTTTCTCCTTTATTAGTTCTTATTAATAATAACCAAGCTAATGAATTTTCTCCACCTCTCATTATGGATTATGTGACTCATCTCTCGGGTGAGGAAGTTGTTGGAGATAATTTGTTGGGTCAGAAGAATCAATTTTTTTGACCCTGTGAATGATCCCGTTTTTATGGATATTCTAATAAAGTTCTTATTATTAACATTTCATGTTCTCCTTTATCATATGATGCTTTGTTGGCTTTAGGTAAGGGGAAATAGCAGTTATATGATTTTTAAGTTGGGAATTCAAATGAGCATTCTGACTAGTTGAATATTGATCTGATAGATGCTATCATGGTGGTTGGTGAGGTTAAAGTTGGTTCTCATTATGATTTTCATGATGATAAAGATTTGAATGTTTTTTTTATTGATAATGATGGTTTGTCCTATACCATTGGTAAGAAAAAGAAAAAGAAAAAGAAGGATCAGAACTTTAAGTGCTCTATCGATAATTCTTCTAGATCTAAAGCTTACTTCTAATGCTTAATCTTTCTTGGTTTGTTGTTGGGTTTGTCTTTCTTGGTGGTTATGTTGCTATTAGTTCCTGGTGGTTGTTTTGGGGTTGGGTTTGTCTATCTTTGTAGGCATCTCTTGTTTCTCTTCTAGCGTTGCGGGTTGTTTCCTTTTAAGCTGTTGGTGTTTGTGTTTGGGGGTGTATTGCCTTGCATTTAGTTTTTTGTTATGAGGGGTTGTTTGGTTCTTGGTGGTCTTGTGGTTAGTCTTATTTTGGCTTATTGTTGGTTTGTGGTCGGTTGTCATGATGTGCGAGCTTGTTCAATTTTTTTCCATTCCGCATTTATTTCTTGTATGGAGTTTTCTTTCTTGTAAGTCTGTTATGCTGTTCGGGTCTTCAGTTTCCTTCTTTTAGCTTGGCTGATGGTCAAAGGCTCTCCTCTACTTAGGTGTTGTTTCTTATGGATTATCAATTTGGAGCTCTTGATGGTTTGCTTTTTTGGGTGGTGGCCTTTTGCTGCCTCTTGCTTCTCTTTTGTTTCTTTTAACTGTATCTTAGTTTGGATCTTTGGCCCTTAGGTTTATTTTTTTTTATTGTAGATCTTTGAGCATAGTGGGTTTCGACCCATTTAAAGATTTGTAATCGAATTTTAAAATTTAGCACGTAGGTCCCTTCGTGGGCTTTATAAAAAAGAGTAAATGAAGTGTAGTTAAAATTTATTGGACTTTAGGAAGGTAAGACATAAGCTAGATTGTTCTATAAATTTTAAATTCAAAATTTTTATATTTTTAAACATCTTACAACAATATTATGTATGCATTTGTTATTATATTGTTTACACTATTTAGTTTATGAAGATGGTTTCCTTTTTTTCTTTAATTTAAGAACATGACAAGGATGGGTCATAAGGTAATATATAGGGGTCATAAGGTAATATATAGCCATAAACTGAGTCTGGGGATATCCTTCTCCTATTTTCTTCATGTTTCTAGCCTACTTTTCTTGGGCTGATTTTGACTGGCTCATTTCATTTTTTTTATATCAATTATTCTACCTGGTTTGTTTTTGGTGTTTCATTTGATGAGCGAGTTTTGGGCCCGATTTTTGTTGGATTGGCTTTGTATCCTTTCTTAGTTTCTATTGATAGTTCAATGATGTATTATGTTGTTCTTGACAGATTTGATGTGGTTGGTCAGGTTTGTGGTGGCTCCTTTCTTCTGTTTCCATTGGAGTATTATTTTGATTTTTGGTGGCTCCTTACTTTGTTGATTACCTGATTATGGTGATTGGTTTATTGGTGTGTTTGAAATTTTGTTTGTGTTTGGAAAGAGGATTTATCTTGCATGGGAAAATGCAAAACAAATCAAAATTAAATTTCCTTGGGAAAGTTAGAAATTGACTATGAATTTTAATTCTGAAATTAAACCTACCATTAGAGAAAATATACTACCTCGGATGGTGGAGATAAAATCTCCTAATGGGTTCAGACTCAGAATTAAGAACTTTCTCTTGAATATCGTAGCCAAATTTAAGAAGGAACTACATATGACCACGTAGGGCCAAATGGAGTTTGATCAAGTATTTAGCTACAATAATCTAGATGAATTATCATTAATATCATATTCGAGGTCGTATTAACAAATGATATATCTCCCCAGAAGAAGAAAATATCATTTGTTATTAATTATTCGAACATGACGATAATGATTATCATTGATTTTGATTTTTCTAAAGAAAAATTAATTTGAAAATTTTGAATAGTAGATGTGGGTTCAAAATCTCACAAGGGCGCAATCCCTCATAATTAATTACATCGTAGGAAACCTAAGTTTTCTATGAAAACTCTCGATTAAAATAATAGTAAAAATTTCATTTAAGAGATTTTTGAGAAGTGATATCAAAGGAAGTGAGGAAGGAATGTCAACTGGGATTGGATCAAGTTTAAGAACTTATTTTTGGCGATTAAAGGAGGAGAAGTAGGAAGCACTTTGAGATTCTAAAATAATTCATATATGCCTCAACCTATTCTATGTGTTAGGCTTTAAGTTTTAGATCAATAGGAGCTTTGATTTAAGTTGATCGGTTTATTAGGAATTTAGGATTATATTCCCGAAGGTGGGGACTTATGACTCAAAATCTTCCCTGGATCCTAAGTCTAAATTAGGCACTGGTCAACAGTAACCCGAACCTAGCTATTGCAGTACAAAACTTGGACTTATCCCACTTGTATTGAAGAGCTAGCTAACCACCTAGGAGATTTAAAATCTGTGTCTGGTCTTTTTTATGAAAGAGTGGTAGTGACGTTAATAATTAAGTTTTGAGAATTGGAGCTGATGTCCTAGAGTGAATATGCTTGGCAGGTCATAATTGGCCCATTAACTTATATAGGGTGAATATGCTTGAAAGAAAATATAATTAAAATTTTAGATACTTTTAAATTAATTTTTAATATAATGCATGATAATTGACTCAATAAATACATAAATTTTTATGAAGAAATTTTAAAATCAGGCTTAAAAAATAAATTTTATTCTATAGATTGCACAATTTCCCTTTGACAGAACTGCACCCTAATAGGACAGGTGGTCTGCTAGAACCCGTAGGCGGCGAGGTGCTAGCAAGAAAGATAAGATAATAATATGTATAAATGAGAACTCTCGGTAGTCATGAGCTTACTTCTTAAGTTGTTAGAATTTCTACATGAGCCTAGAAATTTTATTTAGATTTTAAGTAGAAATATTTCATTCATACCCTCACGAGCCTCTAATCGTATCCAAGCTAAAATAAAATTAGCATACAAGAAAGAAACCTAAAAAATAGGCAAGTTCTACTATGTAATCAAAGTAAATTAATCAATCAATCAAATCAATTAAATAAATTATAATGTCCATAAGGAAAGTGTCACTTAATTGTAACTTAGGGTCTGTAAAAATTAAAAGTGGTCGGGTACCACTGGTAATAAGCTAAATTCTAATCCTAGGACTGAAGCAAGTGAATTTGAGTGAGATACTCTTTATCTTCACTTCTTCATCTTCTCTCCTTCCACGAGCTCCTTGGATTCATCAGGTCAGGAAATCCAAATAAAAAGAAACTCCTTTCGAAGGGGTGTCTTCTTTTCTCTTTGGATATTAAAATTATCCTGACTTGGATCTCCAAATGAAAGAGAGCTCTCCCCTAAGGGATATTCTATCCACTTTTGATTCCAAGTTGGATGTAGTATCCTAACTCAAAGACTCACTTTCACAACTCTTAACTTAATCAAATTACATTACATCAAAAAAAAAAAAAGAAAATTCTAAATCATCCTGTATTATTATCCTAAATAGTTATAATCAAAATGTCCCAAGAATATATATATATATATATATATATATTAAGTTAAATCACTGTCATGCTTGGCCATGCTCTTTTAATTTTAAAGGGGTCTTAGTATTTTGCACCTGAAGAAAATTCATCAATTTAAATCATTTAATTTTTCCCCCTTGACTTAGCCCTACATGAGCATGACCACCTGCAGAAAATTCTGTCAGTATCCAGCTCATTCCTAACCTAGGGGCAGTCTAATGTCCATCAAATCAATTCACAGATTATAGAAATAAATAAATAATCACATCAATCAATTAATTTTCAACCAGCATGCAGTGAAAATCATAAAAAACTCGACAGAAAAGTAAACACCGACCTAGCCTAGATCTAAAGTCAGTTGTCCTAGCAAATCATCTAAAGTGTGTGTAAAAGGCTGTGTGGCTTGGATTCCTAGACTTGGGAATTTATTAAAGTTGTCTAATGTTTTGGTTTGTTAAAGGTTTAAAGGGTTTGAGTTTGAATTTAAGTATTAATAATTTAAATTTGATTTAAAATACATTTTAAGAGTTGAGTGATTACTACCTTTGTTTACACTAGGGTCGTGAAGTTTATTTCACCTTCATCAAGGTTAAGTTAATAGCATCGTAGGCCCAGGTTGCCTAGTATTAACCAATTTAATTAAGTTATTTTAATTAGTTAAAAATCAAATGATTAATAATTTTTTTGATTAAATAAATTGGTTACTAATTTTAAAGATTAAGTTAATTTAAATTTTCCATCAATCGATTCGTGGTGTTGTCACAATGGGCTCGAGGAACCAGGCCTCCTAATAACACTTAGTCCCGCAGCTCAAAATTGTCCAGCCCATAAACCAGGTTGGTGTAGTTGAATTAAAGATTTTAATTTAGTTAAATAATTAATAGTCACTTAATTTTAAGGTTTTACACTCCATTGAATTAATTCGTGGCGTTGTCATAGTGGGCTCAAGGAACCAGGCCTCCTTAGGATACTTGGCCTTGCAGCTCAAGTTAGTCCATCTTAAAAACTTTATATTTGGAGTGCTTATTATTTATTAAAGGATTAGTTGATTGATTTTATGAATTAAGTTGATGATTTCTGGGATTTTACTTAATTATTAAATTTTAAGAATTTTTAGAATTATTTAATTACATCACTTAAAAGGGTCAAAAGTTGACTTTTTAAATTAAATTAAATTCTAGAAAATTATAATCTTTCATAAATACTAGACCTTAAGATGAGTAATTGTACACTAAATTTATTGGAATTGAATTTTTTACATTAAGTTATGAATTTTTGAAGTTTAACCTAGTTTTGAACTACAATTGACCAGAAAGTTGACTTTGACTTATTTTATAGGTTTGAAATTTTTAAAAAATACTAGACCTTAAATGGGGTTGAATGGCTTTGAGTTTGGTTCATTTGGAATTTTCTCGAATTACTTATGATTTTTCAAATTTTATGTAATTAATGGAATTTTTAATTCATTTAATTAAGAAGGGTTTAGTAATTTTTGGTCCAAATTGATTCCAAACTTCTTGGAATCACTACCAAAGATTAGAATGACATAAAGGAATGTTTCCAAGTGTTTGAGATTTCTTTTGGAAATTTTAGATATTTTTAATTAATTAAATAAATTAAAAGGTAGTTTTTATTAAAAATTAATTTGATCCTAAATTAAAATTTAATGAAAGCGTTTTTAATTTTATTGGGTAGAGGATTGAATTCTGGCCAATTTCATTTATTATTTAAAATTTTTGGATTTTATTTGAATTAATTATGATTTAATTAAAATCTTTGGTCAATTTTAGGGGTTGATTATGGGCTACCTAAATGGTGGACCAAATGGACACCAATTTCTGTGTAACTCGGGCCATTGAGTTCACATGATCTCAAGGCCTAAGCCTACTAAATTTGGGCCCAATTTGGATCCTCTAAGGTGGTTAACCATACCACCTAAAGTGACCATAAGGTTAGTGGCTATCTACTCCCTATTCTAAGCATGGATAACACACCAAAAATTAAACATTAAAGCTCATTGAATGGATCAATAAGCCCATTTGAACTTAAGGGTCAATTAGTGACCCTTAAGTTTAAATTGACTTAATTATGCCCTTAAACACATTAAACAAATTAGAAGAATTTTGGGCAAGTCAGAGACATGCCCAAAATTGACCTCCCAAATTCTCAAGCCATGGTTAATCAAATTGAAGCTAAAATTGTAAAAATACCCTTAGGGCTATTACTGAAATTGACTAAGTTTCATGCATAATCATGGCTTGAGACCATAAGGCTTTTATATGTCTCCTCAAGATCTTTCCAATGAGCCTAAGATAACCTAAATTGGTCAAGTGGGTGAGGAGATATTAATTTCTAAAATTTCCCTGAATTTTCTTGATTTTTAAATCTAGATTTACACAGTAAGCCGGCGCATTAGACATGGGTGCCACCTGATTGGTCAGCTAATCATTTTGTATGACTGTGTAAATATGGGATTGAATGTAGCCATCGGATCATGGATCAGAAGACTACGATTAAATGGGCTTAGGAACCATGGGATATAATCTGAATTGTTTATTAAAATCAATGGCTTGGATTATGTCTTTAACCTCTCGCACGGACCCAAAGTCGTAGACCTTCTCTGGCATGATCTTAGAGATCCCGCCGATGAACTCCTTTTGAAATTTTATAGGGAGGATCTGGATAATGTAAATAATTAATTCAATGATTAGATTCCAGTGGTTTGATGGTTTACTTCACACTTAACCACCGCTACCTAACTAGGGGCTCGGGATTACGATTTCACCTAGTAGAAAGCCCCAATGATTGGGTTTTTCTAGTGGGAAGCTTGAGGGGAAGAAGGAGAAGACTTCTCCTTCAGGTGTCATGCCCGGAGGACCATCGGAGGTGTGACTTCAAGCGAAGGACGAAGGGATTTCACCGTAGCTTGCTAAAAATGTTGGCTGGAAGAGGCTAGAAAGCTGGGGAACATGATGGGAATGCTTAGAGAGCTCTGGTGAGGAGTTTCGAAATGCTGGAAGCAAATTCACCTATTTGTTTCGGCCGCTCGCAACCATTGACAGGAGGAGGTGAAAAGATCATTGAGGGTCTGGTGAGCTCACCTGAAAGGTCAATTAGGCTTGGGAAGGCCCAATTCGATCAAGTGGCTCGGGTTGATCCAAACCTGTATGGTTTGGGTCGACTTGGGTGCATTCTGGGTTAGGTCAAGGGCTGGGTATGATATGGGAGGTGTGTTAAGTCAAGGTCTACCTAATGTAATAGAGAGTTGGGTATGGTTTAGTCTATGGTGGGAGTTAGCTTAAGTCAAAGTTGTTTTGACCACTTTGGGCTAGCCTAAGTCTTAACCCAAGTCAACCCAAGGGCTTGGCTGACTAGGACACGTGTGTTGGACCTAGGGCCACCCATTGCAAGCATTGGTTTGGCTTGGTGGGGCCTAGGTTGAGAAATGGCTCAACCTCCAGTGGTTTTGACCACTTTGGGCTAGCCCAATTTCTAACCTAGGTTGACCCAAGGGCTGGGTCAACTAGGGCAGGTGTGTTGGGTTATAAGGGACCCAATGGTACCATTGGCTTGATCCAATTTGGCTTAGGGTGGAGTTTGGCTCCTAGGAGACCCTCTTTGGACACTTGGGTCAGGTCAAATGGCTAACCCAAGTGAGCTCAAAGCCTTGGGTTCTCAAGAGAGATTCCCTAGAGACCTAATGAATCATTTATATGTTTAAATGGGCTTAGCAAGGCCTTGGTCAAAGGATTTGAGTTTGCTAGAAGTGTATGTGAACTTGGTCAAACTTGGTTGACTTGGTCAACCAAGTTGACCTAGGCTCAAAGGTTGGGTCCATTGAGTTTGGATTGATCAGTTGAACGTAATGGAAGTGATCCCAAGTGATAAAGAGATCATTTGGGTTGAAATACAAGTTGAAAGATTTAAAGGGTAGTTTGGTCAACCATAGTTGACTTGGTTAACTAGGTCAGACCAAAAGTTCAGTTTGGGCTCAACAAATTTAAATTGATCAATATAGACCAATGAAGGTGGTCCCATGCATTAGAATGGTCATTTAGATTGAAATTGACATTTGGACCCTTAAGGGGCATTTTGGTCAAGGTTGATTTGGTTAACCAGGTCAAACCAAAAGTTGGGTTTAAGTTTAATGCATTCCTAATGATGTTTAGGATGCATTAAAAATGTTTCAAGGTTTGATGTGGTTGAGCCATATTGAGTTTTAGGGAAAAGTCCAAAAATCCCCTTAAAGGAAATTTTGGTCATTTTGACCCCTGGTCAACCCTGGGTCAAATTGGGTCCAACAAAGTGTGATTTACTGGTCAAAATTTCATAGCAAAGGCTATGGACATGGTCAAAGGTCTTGGGCAAGATCCCAAGGTCAAATTCCACAAGGTGGAGGATCTAATGTCATAGACTGTCAATATTTGAAGGTTTTACAACATTTGAAAATCAATTTAGTTTTTGGAGTTAGAAGTGTCAGATTTGGCTCAAATTTGGAGGGTTGGCCCTAGGGACATGCATGATCAATATGCAATTAACAGATCATGCATCTGAGGTCATTTGACTGGATTTTAGGGTGATTGAAAAATCACCCAAAAAGGATTTTAGGACATAGGCTTTTAACCCTGAATTTTGACCTGGAATGTTGGATCTGAACTGGATTTTTGGATTGAATGATTGAGTCTAATTACCCACATCAATCACAATCTATGAATGATTAGGATTGATTGAATATGATTTGAATGTTAATTGAAGGTTGATTGAAGGTTGGACTGAAGTTTGGAGTTGAAATCTGGACTAAAGTTAAACCAGAAAGGTTGACTAGAACTTGATTAGGGACTACATTAGAATTTAACTAGGACTTTTTTAATTGACAAGTGGACTCTTGCTAACCCTCAAGTCTGCAAGAGGAAGCCTAGGTAGGTCCTGATGACTTCATACTGAAATGAGGTCAACAGGTTTGTGGAAGTTTTTATTTGGTTGCTAGAGGATGCTATTCTTAAGTGGTTTGGGGTGCTGATGTCTCTTTTATCCTCCTTATATGCTTCTATTATTTAGCCACTGGATGATTTCTTTAGAATGGGCAGTAACATTGGGAATGCTTTTTGGAGTATCCTTTATACTTTGCTGATGGTTCTTTTGCTCTTTTCCTATGCTAGTTTTGCTTCTCTATATTTTGCAAGAATTTTTATAGGCATTCAGTTTTCATATGTGGTGGGCTTAAAAGTTGATTGGAGCTATGGGCTTTGAATTTTTTGGGTCATGGTTTTTTGCCGGCCTTTAATTTACCTTTTTTCTTGTAACTAGATTGGAATCTTTGACTCTTATGTTTTCTTTTATTTTACTTGTAGCTTTATGAGCAGTAGTGAGTTATTGATCCCTAGTAAGGACTTGTAATCCTTTTTATTAAATTAACATGTAAGACTTTTTATGGGTTTTAACCCAAAAAAAAGGCAATACATAATCATGGAAAATTAGGGATGCAAACTAGCTCATTTGTGGTATGTCTATGCATGCTTACTAACATATTCAAGTAAGTCAAGAACTTAATAAGTCAATGCCAACAATGAGAAGTTTAAAAGGCATTTATCCACATTCAAATGATTCATTTACACATTCATGCATTAATCTTTTCATGTGCATCTTAAAGTTAAAAGTGTTTATGCATATAGAATAATTTCACATGCTTTTTGCATATGAAATAATTACTAATATCACACTGTTTATGAAGAAGGGTTTTTTTTTTCATGTAAGAATATGAGAAACAATAATGTAATATGTAATTAATCATATAAAGCTAAAAAATTAAGATTGTCATCACATTCAAGAAATTACAAAGACAACATGTTAAGGTTGATCATTATAAATTAAAAAATCAAATTATTCATGCACCAATGTAGTTAAGTGTCTCTTTGAAGTCCCAAGTGGTTAATGCATGTGGGAGAATTCCATGTCGCCAATCATGTGTAAGAATCTGTTATAGTATGTAGTTTAAAGTGAAGGTTTGTTTTTGTGCTTTCATGAAAGATAATGAAAATTGATCATAATGTAATATGTAACTATACAAAAGTGGGCATGCAAGCTATTCAATATATTTAAGCAAATCAAGAAGTCAACAAGTCATTAACTCTAGCCATGGAAATATCTAAAAACATTTAGCCACATTCAAATGATCAATTTAAAGATTCATGCAGCAAATTATTGAAGTGACTCTTTAAATCCCGAGTGGTTTACTCTCCCTTCAATTAGCTGGGAACCATTTTGCGACTCTTAGTCTTTGCATTTTGGTGAAGGTTTATATTGTGTAAGACTATAGAGCTATGTTCTTATCTAGGATTTTGAATATTAAGGATTTTTTTCATGAAGATCAGTAAATGATACTCATTTAAGTTTTTTCCTTTTAATTTTTAGTTGCTCCAATATGGAGTCATTTTAAACACATAAGACCCTACCATTTTTATCTCTTTTTTTTTGTTTGCACTATATTCTTCATTTGGTAAATTTATTCACGCTAATGTTCCTTTTATTACTCAATCTCAACCATCTGATGCCAAAGTTTTCGTTAGAATAAATGTTACTCAAGAATTCCCAAAATCTTATGGATTAGTTTTAAAAAGCATGGATAAAATCATTGTCTCTTCATCCTTCATAAGGATTTCTTATACAGATGTGACAACAATCATTAGAATAGCTCTATCGATATATATACCCCATCCTTAATAAAAAATAGTTAGATCATATTTCTTAAGTAGTTCCTTTAAATATGACCACTTCTATGTTTTCGTCTTCTCTTTTTTTTTTTTGCACACCAAGTCGATCTCCTCTCGGTCTCAAATGACAAGTTTTATAAATCAAAATGAATAAAATTGTCTTGATGAATAGTTTAGAAACATTTTCTATCTATATATCATGATTTAGCTATTGTTGTAATACCATTGGAATCAAATTTATGCAAGAATAATCTCTCATTAGAGGTTATTCTTTCATCTTATTCGTCTATAGAAAAAGCACATCATAAACCTTTTAATGACCACTTACATATACCAACAAATGTTATTGCTCTCTATGTCTTAAAAGATTAGATAAATCATAATACTATATATTTTAGAATTTAGTATAATCATGATGATCTATCTCCTACACTTTTTGACATATTTCAAAGCACTCATCAAATAGGCAAGATGGAGACTTAAATAATAATAATAATAATAATAATAATAATAATAATAATAATAATAATAATAATAATAATAATAATAATAATAATAATAATAATAATAAATAATAAGAGCGGTCCTACAGTTTTCTGCTCTTTTTCTTATCTTGATTTGCTGCTGCCTTTATGCTCTATTTTAATTGGTTTACCAAAATTAACACGAGTGGGAAGACTTGTATTACGAGCTTGTGCTCTGCTAGGGTTTCGCCGAAACCTTAGTTTTGCACCTCCTGCTTCTCTTGCTCCTCCTCCTTCGTAGGAAGGAGTCCACTTCCACCCACATGGCATCCTCCTCTTACCATACAGATTTCCCCCTCCTCCCTGGTTCGATGGCTCCCTTGGCCTTTGACCCTTCTCCCCTCAACTTCATTTCGAACCTCACCAATCATGACTCGGTTGCAAGCAATTTTAACATTTCCTTCATCAACCCTTCGGCTAGGGTTCCCTTCTCTGTGGATGACCTGGATCTTGGTGTGCCGAATTGGAGCCTCTCTCTGGTGGGATATTCGGTAGGTCCTCGTTTGACATATCTGAGTCTACAAAATGTGATCAGAAGGTTTGGTCTATCAAAGGTTCGGTCAAAATTTTATCTCTCAACGATGGCTTTTTCCTGTTTAAATTTTCTTCTCCTGAAGATTTTGATGTTGTTTGGATGGGTGGTTCATGGTTTTTCTTTGGGAGACCGTTTATCCTTCAAAATTGGACACCAAAATTTAAACCTATGAGGGATGAATGCAACTCCATCCCAATCTGGATTAAGATTGTTAATCTTCAATTAGCAGTATGGAACCCTTTGGGCATTTCTAAAATTTCCAATTTTATCGGTCACCCTTTGGCGGTGGACGCCCTCACGGCAAAGAAAACCCGTTTAATGTTTGCCCGTATCTGTGTTATGGTTAGCAATGATTCTTCTTTTCTGGATGAAATCCCAATTTTTGTCGACGGGGATGAAATGTCTTTGAAGGTCCTATACGACTGGAAACCTGTGCCATGTTCTGGATGCGGATCCCTTGTCCATCCCTCTAACCTCTGTCACAAAAAACCCGAGCCAAAACCCACCGTTAGGCCTCTTAACAGGGGGAGGAGTACCAGTCGTGCTTGGATTGCTCAGCCTCATTCTAACCTTCCCCCGAAGACACCGGCTCTCCTTCCCTCATCTGTTATCTTAGCCAACACCAGCTTATCAACTCCAACTACCAATCCCTCTAATGCCACAACCAATATTCCTCCTTCTGATCCCTCCTCTGTCCACATCACTTCCCCTGAAAACCTCCAAATACTCCCTCCTTCCCATACCCCTTTGGAGATTCCTCATATTGAGGATCATATCCCAAACTTAAATTCACCCCTTGATGATGTCTCATCATCTGAACAAAATGCTATCTCCTCCACTGAAATCATCCACACAAACTCCCCACAAAGTGCCCTCATTTCTTCCTTTGAAAGAAACCGACAGATTTCTACTGTCACTACTTCTCCCAACAAGTTCTCCATCTTGCAGTCGGACGATCAGTTAGACCCCGGTTTACAGGGTGAGGGTTCCTCTTCTAGGCCTCAACTTGATGGCTACCCCAACATGGGTCGGTCTCAAAAATCTCAACATGCCAAATACACAAGAGCAAAAGGTACTAAGAAGGCACAACACCCTTCCATGTCTAAATGATTACACCTTCTATTGACTGCTGGAACATTCATGGTTTTAACAAACTTGATAAGGTTCTAGCTTGCAATAATTTGATTGCTTCTCATCTTCTTGGCATGATTTGCATTCTTGAAGCTAAAGTTTCCCCTTCTTCCCTTATTGACCCTTGGTTCATCAGCATCCATCAAGTCTTCTCCAATGAGCACAGTTGTAATAATGCTTGCTCTTCTTCCTCTGGGAGGATCTGGTGCAAGTGGAACCCCTCATCAATCACTTTCAACCCAATTCTCTCCAACCCTCAATTGATCCATGGTACTCTCCTCTTTAGAGCTTCTTCCCCCATCCTTCTTTTGGTTATTTATGCTGCAAATACCCCTAATGATAGAGCCCCTTTGTGGAACGAGCTTTTGGCTCTTGCTGACTCTATCACCACCCCTTGGATTGTTATGGGTGATTTCAACTGTTTTAGAGATCCTAAAGACAAATCTAGTGGTACTCCGGCTCATTTTAGCAGAATGGAAGAATTCAATGGTTGGGTGTTTAAATCCGGTACTACTAATTTAAGGTCGACTGGTTTGAGATACACTTGGTTCAATGGGTGTGTGGATGACCCTATTCACATCAAGCTGGATAGGATGCTTGTTAATAAAAAATGGCTAGAGACATTTCATTACTCTTACTACAAGGTGGCCCCTCCTAATTGTTCTGACCACTCCCCTTTACTGCTTAAATCAAGTGGCAACTCACTATCTGCTAGTAGATTTAAATTTAAAAATTTTTGGTTCAATATGAATGGTTTTTGGGATGCTCTTATCTCTTCATTTGTCACCCATCACAATGATAGTCCTATCTCTAATCTGTATGGCAAGCTTAGAGCCCTCAAGTTGCATCTTAAGCAGAAAAATTGGGCTAATGATCACTTCATCAAAGCTAGACTTATGGACCTTTGTAAAAAGCAAAGGATTATTTGGATCTCATTCAATGCAACCCTTTGGATTGCCACCTAAATGCCTTGTTGAAAGATATTAATGCCAACATTTCCTTATTCCATGGGGCTTGGAGCTCCTGGATCTCCCAAAGGGCTAAGCCTAAATGGTTACAAAATGAGGAAGATGATTTGGGGTTCTTATACGCCCGCATTAAAACCAGAGCTAATTTTTCCAGGATCAAAGAAATTTCTACTGATGAGTGACATTTCCCTTCTCCCCTAGAGATTGCTAAAGCCATTGTTGAGCATTTCAAAAAACTTTATAACCCTCCAGAACGACCTGATTGTCATGAGATCACTTTTGCCTGTGGAGACTCTATCCCCAATCACCTCCTTGATCATTTAGTGGCCCCTGTCACTGACATGGAGATTAAACAAGTGGTTTTTGCTGTCCCTCCAACAAGCGGTTTCACCTTTGAGTTCTACAAGAAATCTTGGGATGTTATAGGTTTCTATGTGATTAATGTAGTGTGGACCTCCGAAAGGACTACAGAAACCATCACCCCGCTAGGGGAGACAGTATCTGGCCAATGGAAGGGCAGATTCGATCACACATATGATTAACCATTGAGGATAGCGGCTCTCACCAGCACACCCCGATGGGTAATAATATATATGATCTGATCGTAACGGGTTTCCTTAGCTTGAATGGGGTTTATTTGAGAGTGGGATTCAATTTTCCACGGGCGCAAGCCCCCGTGGTTAATTACATCTCAAGCCGGAGCCTAAGAATACTCTCGATTAAGGATTCTATATTATACTTTCTGAATTGGGATTGGCATATAGGGGGAAAACTAGGAAGTCCTACTCGAAGGGAAAGAGAGGTTCAACTAGGCTTAGTCAACATGCACGGCTCACATCAGCATCCGTAGGGACTAAGGTAGTGAGAAGAAACTGGAGAAAAATAAATAAATCATGCACTCGAAACATGCAGGAGGGAAGGATGGAGGCAGCGTCATCTGTGTGACGTGGATATGTAGGGTTTAGGGTCTCTGGAAGACAGAAGACCTACCTACTGATGAGGCGTACTACGAAACAATAGTAGCCTTGAATCCTAAATCTAATGGGTTTAGTGTTCTACGCAACACTAACACCCGTGTCCTAACTAATGCAATGCAAAACTTGGACTTACCCCGGCCTGGAAGGGGGAGCCAGCTAACCACCTAATCGCTTTAAAACCATGCTGTCCAGTTATTTATGAAAGATGGGTAGGTGGGTTATAGTTCTCGGAAATAGGGCCGACATCTAGAGGATTTCCTAATTGGCCCCGGACTGATGTCGGGTGAATGCTCCTATGACTAATGCAATTAAAATTTTAATCTAGTTGATTTCTAATGCAATGCATGCTAGTTGAAGTGTCCAAATCAGGTATGCACAGAACTTTAAAAAGGCTTATAAAATAATTTTTAGAATTAGGCAGGGCTTCCCCAGGTCCGGCACCTCTTCCTCATAGGTCAGATTATCCGGACTCTACCCGTAGGCGGGGAAGTGTCTTATAGAAGGAAAGAGAGAAATGCAGCGATATGCATGCGACCCTGGATGGTTCCGACAATTCCCTAGGTCGTTAAGTTTCTAAATTGCTTAAAACTTAAAATTTTAAATATTAGTTGCGAGTAGAAAAGGTTTTAGTCCTTAGAGAGCCTAACGAAATCCAGGCTAAAACAAAAGCGGCATGCAGATCGCCAATAAACTATGGAAAGTAAACAATCCTAGAGGCACACTATCATAAAACACATCAAAATTATCTAAACAAATTAATAAATGTCCATAGGCCAACTGCCCTTAATTACAACACAGGGTCTGCAGAAAATTAAAGTGGCCGGGCACCACTGCCAACAACCCGGATTTCTAATCCTAAGACTGACGCAAGTTATTTTTGAATGGGATACTTGGTCTTCATCTTCTTGATCTTCCCTTCCTTGGACTCCTCGGATCCCAGCTCCATTAGACTCCTTGGATTTCAACTTCCTTTGATTCTTCAAGTAGTAGAACGATCCAAATTTGGATTTCCAAATAGAAAAGGACCATCCTCAGATTGGGTGTCCTTTCCTCTTTGGAATCCAACCTTTGGATCCTAGTATCCACACTCAAAATAAACTTTCATAACTCTTAACCAATATTACAATCAATTACATTAAATGAATGCAGTAAATTCTAGACGCTCCTGCAAGGTTATCCTAAAAAATCATCCCAAGCAGTTTAATATATCACAAGCAATTATAGGGAAAATAAAATACTCATCACAGCCACACTGGCCATGCTCTTAATTATTTTGAGGGCTAAGCAAGCTCTGGAGCACCTGTAGCAATTTATAATGATTTATTATTTTAGCCCTCATTTATTTAGGGGGGCTGAGCAATTTCTGAAGCACCTGCATAAAACAGCATTAATTTTTAAATCATGATTATTGCCCCCCTTATATTTAGCGCTGCATGAGCATGGCCACCTGCAGAAAATATCATTAGTATCAAAATCGATCCTAACCTATGGGTAGTTTATCGTGCAATCACATCAATTTCCAGAGTGCAGTAAAAGTAAACAACCACACCAGCATCATCTCAATCACAACATGTAGTGAAATCTCAGAAATCTCGGCACATAACATAGAAGTAAACACCGGCCTAGCCTAGGTCTAGAAGTGGTGCCCTAACAAACCATCTAGATGTGTGTGAAAAGCTGTGTAGCTGAGGTAGATCCTAAGCTGGGTAGTTAGTTACAGTTGCCTACTGTCCAGGTTGGTTGTAGGTCTGAAAAGGGAATTTTATTTAAAGTCCAAATATTAGTGAATTGAGATCTATCTTAGTTGATTTAATGTGTGGATCAGTTTTAGTTCTTAGGGTAATAATATTTAAAGTTTAAATTGTATTAGTGAGTTTTAGGAGGTTCGGGGTCCACCTATACACTAAGTAAAAGGGGGTCCAAAATTGACTTTTTGATTAAAGGATATTTATGACCAGCTAATATTTCTATAAAATACTAGGCCTTAACCTGATCAGTTAGACAGTTAGTATGCCCGATTTGGATTCTTCTATCCAAAGTTATGAATTTCTGAAGTTTTGGTCTCGTTTTGAACTAAGTTTGACCGGATTGTTGACTTTTTGATTTAAGTTGATTTATGAAATCTTAATATTTTTAATAAATACTAGACCCTAATGTGAGTTGAATGCCTTTGAGGTTTCTGGGTTTGGAGTTTCCTACGCAAAGTTATGAATTTTAGAAGTTTCGGGCCCTAGACTATAGCTACGGTTGACCGAAGAGTTGACTTTTTATTTTAGGTTGATTTCTGGACACCTAATATTTTTAACAAATACTAGACCTTAATTAGAGTTAGGTGCCTTTTAGTTTGCCCATTTTGGAATTTTCTGTAATTAGTTATGATTTTTAGAAGTTGGGGCAATTAAAAGAATTATCGAAATTGCCTAATTAGGGGTATTTTGGGGGTTTTGGCCCAAATCAGCTCCAAACTGATTAGAATCACCCACAAAGGTCAGAAATGACCTAAGAAGGTGTTCCCAAGTGTTTGGGGAAAATTTGGGATTTTTAATAATTTTTAATGATTTAATTAAGGCAAAAAGGTGATTTTTGATTAAGATTGAATTAAAGTCCAGATTAAGGTCCAATTAAGGGGCCCTAATTATCTAAGGTTGGGGAATGCATTCTGGAGAGTTTGAGGTATTATGGGTATTTTTATGATTTAAAATGGATTTATTAGATTTTTCTGAAGTTTTTAAGGCTTAATTAACGGGTAAATTAGGGTTTGCTAATTAAGTGTTTTAAAGAGTCCAGAAAATTCCTAGAAATTTCTAGAGGGTTCCAGATGTCACTATGTTTAAGTGTTTCAGATTTCAAGTCATTTGGAGCTATACCCTAATTCTTGAAATTTTTCTAAGTTCACTAGACGATCCTTAATTATTGTCCTTAGTGTGTCACTACACTAAGCAGGAATAAAGTGAGTTAGCTAACCCTTAGGCATAACATAAAGAGGGTAAATGCAGTAAATATAAACACACCAATCAATTCCCTAGATCTAAGAGAGCCTAGGCTAAGTGCTTGTGCAACCTACACATGCAAGGACTACGAAAACACTAAGTAAAGAAACCTAATGAAGTGATTAGTGAATGATTGGGACACAATCACCCACTAATCCTTCTCCCACATGAATTGCTCTTCATATACATAGCGTAAGTTTAAAATTTCATAAGGGGTGGACCTCCCAAAATTAAAGGATTTAAATAATATGTAATTCTAAAATTATTTTTTTTAAAATACATAAATATTATAAATAATAACAATATAAATTTGAAAATAAGATAATTGAAAAAACTTCAGTTCATAAGTATAGGAGGTCTACCAGCCACCAAGAGGTTTTAAAATAATTTTTATTTTTAAAATAATCAATTATATTAATTAAATAATATTTAAATAACTAAATAACAAAGAAATACAGAAAACATCCAGAAAGGACAGAATCAAATATAGAAAATACTTTTAAATTAAAATTCATATTTTTCTGAAAAGAACGAGGTATTGCACGTCGAAATCCGATTTAAAATGAGGAAGTTATGAATTTTTGAAGTTTAATAGGTTTAGAGGGAATTTTAAAATAATTTAAAATAATTAATATTTGAAAATAAATAATAATTTTAAAATAAATCAGATATAATAATATCTGTATTTTAAAATAAATTTAAATAATAATAATCAAAATATTATAATAATATAAAATAATAAATATTAATATTATAATGATATTAATATTAACATAATAATACTATTATTAAAGATAATAATAATATTATTAATTAACAATATTAATATTATAATAATATTAATAATAACAAACACTAATATTATACTAATATAAATATCAAGATAATAATAATATTATTATTAATTATAATATTAATATTATAATAATAATAACAATAATAATAATTAATATTATAATAATAAAAATATTAATCATAATAATAATATTATTATTAAAATAATAATAATATTATTAAAATAATAATATTATTAATTATAATATTAATATTATAATAATACTAATAATAATAATAATTAATATTATAATAATAAAAATATTAATAATAATAATAATATTATTAAAACAATAATATTATTAATTAAAATATTTATATTATAATAATACTAATAACAATAATAATTAATATTAAAATAATAAAAAGTATTAATCATAATAATAATATTATTAAAATAATAATATTATTAATTATAATATTAATATTATAATAATACTAATAATAATAATAATTAATATTATAATAAAAATATTAGTCATAATAATAATATTATTAAAATAATAATATTATTAATTATAATATTAATATTATAATAATACTAATATTAATAATAATTAATATTATAATAAAAATATTAGTCATAATAATAATATTATTAAAATAATAATATTATTAATTATAATATTAATATTATAATAATACTAATATTGATAATAATTAATATTATAATAATAAAAATATTAGTCATAATAATATTATTATTAAAATAAAAATATTATTAATTATAATATTAATATTATAATAATACTAATAATGATAATAATTAATATAATAATAATAATAATATTATTCATAATAATAATATTATTAAAATAATAATATTATTAATTATAATATTAATATTATAATAATATTAATAATGATAATAATTAATATTATAATAATAAAAATATTAGTTATAATAATAATATTATTAAAATAATAATATTATTAATTATAATATTAATATTATTATAATATTAATAATGATAATAATTAATATAATAATAATAAAAATATTATTCATAATAATATTATTATTAAAATAATAATATTATTAATTATAATATTAATATTATAATAATATTAATAATGATAATAATAATAATAATTTTTTAAATAATATATATATATATATATATATATATATATATATATATATATATATATATATATATATATATAATATTTAAAACAAATAAAACAAAAAAAGAATAAATAAAAAAAATGGCGGCTCGGGACACATGGCGGCCTCTGATTGGCTGCTTTAATGGCGGCCAATCATTGGCAATGATTGCGCCGCCGCGCAATCATTGCGAATGATTGGCATGGCGGGGCCCGCTTCACTTAAAACCGCGGCGAGATGCAGCAGCCGTAGGATCTCCCGCTGCTTGAATCAAGGGCCGTGATCAAGCCATACGGGGAATTAGGCCGCGGGATTCGAATACACGGTTGACCCATGCCATGATCTGACGGGATCTCGACCGTTGATCTTTAGATCAACGGTCTGAAAACTGCATGGCTGTAGTAAGACCGAGCCCATGCACAAAAACAATAATTTGGCTCGTTCTCTCGATCCACAAGTCCAAACACGATGAAATTTTAAACTTAGTTAATGGAGATGAAGAGAATTCATGTGGAAGTGTTTGTTTGATCTAAAAAGCACTTTTTGAAAAGCTATTTTATCCTAAGTGTTCTAACCTAGGTTGAAGATTTTACCCAAAATACTCGGTGGAATTTCGCGTTCTTGGGCTTGTTGCACTTGTAGACTGTCCACGCTCCTTTTTGTAGAAGAAACCGTGGCTCGATACGCCTTGGATCGATGGCAAACTTGCTTGGGGCGTTCCTAGCCTTGGTTCACCGGAGATCTCGCCGCCGGCGGGTGCTTGACGGTGGGGATTGGTTGGGAAACGTGGAAAGGGGTCTAGGAAGCTCTCTCCCAAAGTCTCAGGGGCTCTTGAGATCTAGCGAGAGAGAAAGCCCAAAAAGATCCCTCCAAACATCCTAATTTCATCTATTTAAAGCTCTAGACCTAATATCAACGGCTAGGATCATATCTAGATCTTAATAGGAGGGAAACCCATGTGCTTGGCCGTGGTTTTGAGTCTTAGAACATTAGGAAAGTGTTTAAGGCTTTAAATGGGTTTTAAATGGGTCAAATTGACCCATTAAGACTTGGGTTGACCAAGTCAAAGCTTGACTTGGTCAACTTGGGTCAATTTGGTCAATGGGGAGAAGGATTTAATGAAATCAAGGTCAACATGTAGTTAAAAATTTCTTTGATGTTGGGCATCTTCCCAAGTGTGCTAAAGCAACTGCTATCACTCTTATTCCCAAGCATCATCACGCTGACAACATCTCTGACTACCGTCTGATTTCTCTTTGTAATGTCTTTTATAAGATTATTGCAAAGATTCTTGCCAACCGTCTAAGATGCATCATGCCTCACATCACCCACAAAAGTAAAGCCGGCTTTATTCCTACTAGAGTCTCCACGGACAACATTATTTAGGCTAATGAGATTTTAATAGCTCTGCCTCCATGAAGTTCTTCTGAGCTAAATTGGATATCCGTAAAGTTTTTTATTCTGTTTTTTTTGGATTTTCTCATCTTAAGATTGTAGGTGAAAGGTTTCCCAAATAAGTTCATCACTTGGATAAGAAGTTGTGTCTACGATGTCCCTTTCTCTGTTTGTATTAACGGTGCTCTTGAGGGGTTTTTCACTTCCACTACCGGTTTGAGACAAGGTTGCCCCTTGTCCCCCCTTTTATTTGCCATTGTCATGGATGCTTTCTCCTGTACTTTGGATTCTAGGCCTTTTTTGGGTATTCCTTATGCCTCTACCTCCCTTAACCACCTTCTATATGCGGATGATGTGTTAGTTTTTGGGGTTGCCTCCACTTCCAATGCCTTGGAGTTATCAAAGTTTTTGAATGACTTTGCTTTGGCTTCAGGCCTCCACATCAACAATGCCAAGTGTTCCATTTTGTTCACGAAGAACACTCCTGCTGCTACTGATATCATGAACATTCTTGGCTTCACCTCCACTGAACACTCATTTAAATATTTAGGCCTTCCTATTTCTACCAAAAGGCTTAATTCTATTCACTTCCAACCTCTACTGAGTAGAATTTCTACTCTACTTGCGGGTTGGAAAGTAAAATTTCTTTCTTTTGCAGGTCGCATTCAATTCTTAAGATTTACCATTGCTAATATGATTGCTTATTGGATTAGGGGTGCAATAATACCTAAATCCTGCACTAGATTTATAGATCGATTATGCTCAAGATTTCTTTATCACAGTTCCATTGAGGGAAAAAAGCTTCATCGGATATCTTGGCACAATCTTGCCTGCCTACCTATTTTGGTGGTCTTGGGATTTTAAATATCCCCTCCCTCTCTCATGGTTTTGGCTGCTCCTTCATTTGGAGAATGTATAACTCTAATTCCCTAGTTTTTGACTGGCTCAAGTTCAAATACACCTCCCCTTGGAAGGCTCCTCCTACTAAAACTTCTAAATTTTGTAAATTCATTCATCAAGTGGCTGGCAAAATGATAGGTTCATTTAAGTTTGTTATTGTTGCTGAAGGTTGTTCTTTATCCTTTTTCTGGGACCCTTGGGTGGACGGGAAGATGCTGGCTGATCTCATGCCCCCTTCGCAAGATTTACCTGACTGTGTTTGGAATTATGTTATTGGGGATACTTGGCACCTACTGGACTGCTTCCCTTCTTGGGTGAGATAAATCATTTCTTATATTCCTGTTTCGGGCACCTCCTCTGCTTCTCTAATTTGGAGAGATACTGAAAAACCTTCCTTTAAGACTTTTAGGCTACATTATTTTGAGAGATTGCAAAAAGTAAAGTGGTTTAAATTTGTGTGGCATAAGCGGGCTACACTTAGATTCTCTTCCTATACTTGGCTTTTGCTTCAAAATGGGTTAAAATCAGCTGATGCTCTTGTAAAAAGAAATATTTTCATACATCCTACTTGCCCCCTCTATTTACAGGAAGAAGAAAGTTGTGCACACATGTACTTCTCTTGCGATTTTTCTTTTGCTATTATCTCCTACCTCCTCCCGGTTTTGAACAATTTCTTGTTTAAACCATCTTTACTGCAACTTTTTGAGTTTTTGGAGGATATTAGCATTTACAATGCTGCAGGAAATTTTTTTTGCTATTTTGTCATTTGCTGTTCTATCTATTTCATTTGCAGGGAAAGAAATGAATGAAGATTTGTGGAGACTCAAGTTTCTCATTATGAGTTGTGCAGGAAGATTTCTTCAGCTACTTCTTACAAAGTTTCTAAATGAAAATCATATGCTGTGCTTCATGCTGCGTTCCCTTCCTGCTTCGAGGGTGGAGGAGATTTATGAATTTTTTGGGGACAATGATGATTGGAACCTGCCCGGTTCCCTCTGGATGGCCACTGCTCCAGCTGTTGCGGACTTACACTTGGCCTGGCATGTTTTCTTCTGCACTGTGTTTTTCTGCTTGAGCTATGCTCCTTTGGCAACCGAGGTGACCACCTTCTTTATTTCCTATGGCTTCTATGAGATAGTTGAGCTTCTTGCACTGATGTGTTTGCCTGTCCTCGGCAGGTTCCATGTTTCCTGAGTCCTTTATGTTCTGTTCTATTTTTCTGTTTTTTCTGCTTTCTATTCTTGTGCTTCAAGAGTTTTTAAGTCTTACTTTCTCTATTTTTTTCCCATTCTTTTGTTGATTTTGTAGGCTGCTTTTTGTAAGCCTTTTCTTTTTGGTATATCAATATACGGGCTACGCCCCAATATTTCCCAAAAAAAATTAGTTTACCTCTTTTTACTGGTGTCATATCTGCTTGTTATCAACCTTCTAATTTTTGCCAGAGAAATTCATATTCTATTGAATTTATTAATCCTTATTTTGTTTTAGGGTGGATGGATTTTCTATTATTAGAAGGCCAGTTGCTTATGGTTTGCAATTTTCTTTCTTCAATGTTGTGTGTGGTTTTCTTATTGCGGTTCTGATGATAGTTTTTTTTTTTCGTATGCTTTGGTTATCTCACGATGGTTTTTCGTGCTTTTTCCCTAATTTTGGTGATCAGTATATTTTCAAGAGCATTATATCCTTGAAATAATTTTGTTTCCTCTTTGTTGTTGAGGGTTAGAGCCTTTCTGTTATCTTTTCCTTTGGAGGGTTTGCTTAGTTTGGATTGTTGACTATCATTCTGTCTATTTATGATGGTGTGTTGATCAGGTTTCTTGGAACTGTTGTGGTTTGATTTTTTGATTCATTCTTATTTTGGGGGTGGGGAATCATTTTTGGTGGTGCTTTGTTAGTCTCTTTTGTGTTCTGATTAATTGGTGCATTAAGGTTATTTGCAAGTTTGCTGATCTCATTCTCCTATCTTATCGAGTTTTGAGCTCTGATGCTGATCCTTTTGGGTATTTTTTGGGTCTTAGCTTCGTGCTAACCATTTTCAATTTATTTTTGTAACTAGTAAGGGATCTTAGACTCTATTAGTTTTATTTTCTTTTTCGCTTTTAGCTCTTTGAGCATTTACTGTATTTTTGATCCCTTTTAAGGACTTTGTAACCTTTTTTTACGATATAATATATTCTACCCATAATGAACTTTAAAAATAAATAAGAACTATCCCCACATTTTCCTAAATGTTAAGAAAACTCTTAATTAAGAAGGATTCTTGAATGAGAGAATATCAACTTAAAAAAACATATTGAGTGGAGTCCGAAGGATTAAGAGCATCTAACCCCAACATTAGGACACTCAAAGACATTGCTACAAGTTGGCCTATTATATTTTAGAAATAGAATTAAATTAAAGTTTAAGTTGCTCGAGTTATTAACCATGAGATTTAGATTTTTCTAATCCATAATGACATCATTATTATGAAGTTGCCTTGGGTGAGGACTTATAGCATCAAAAATATATATATAATGCCTCACAAGATTTACAAAAGTATATTGTGTGGATAGTCAAATCACTACCTATATCTATGTAGAAATGCAAAGAAAATTGGATTGATTATTTTGAAAGTATTAGCATAGAGAGATATCGTATATTAATTATTTTAAGAAAGGTCGGTTTAGATAGAAAATTTGAAGCGATTCCGTGATGTTGGATTTTTTTAATATATTTATTTGTATGATGTAAACCTAAAATTTATTAGTTTATCTTAATAATAATAATAATAATAAATTTTTAAAAAAAATTTCTATACATTTAGCGGCAGTTTAAACCGCCGCTATTCTGGAGATATAGTGGTCGTTTTAATCGCTGTTATTCTGGACCTATAACAACGGTTTAAACCGTTACTACAGCTCCAGAATAACGGTGGTTTAAACACGATTTAAAAAATGCTTAAATATCTACCCCTTCGTTTGTAAAACCGCTGCTAAAACCCTTGCAGTGAATACTAATTACAGCGGTTGTAAAATGATTTTGAAATCGCTACAAGATTTTTTTGGCTGCCAAAACGGCTACAAAAGCCCTTTTTAAGTGTTGCGAAAGTCATTTTTTTTATTAAGTTTTCCAACTCTAGCCATTTAAACTGATCTAATCGATGCATATTTGCTACAGCGTGTCAAGGCCTTCCCCCAAGAAAGAGCATTATTTGTAATCAATGATAAATACTCGTGGAACCATTTCAACTGGACGAGACTCTATAGTTTTCCATTTTTGAAGGATTTCCGTGTAAAAATATCTAGTGCCTCTTATTACTCTTGCACCCATATATATCTCTTATCAGTGTCTATGTTAGATCTTTGTACAAAATTTAAATGTTAAACTCTATATCTCTCTAAAGCTGTGAATGTTCTGACACACAACAAGTAGGCTTCTTTAACTTTAAACATAAAAATGTATTATTTCAAAAATGCTAGACATATGATTTTTTTACTTTTCGGAATTCTTACGTAAAAACTCTGATGTGTCATATATTCTTCTCTTTTATATAAGTGTGTTGGATCTTGTTGTAAAGTTATGATGTAAAACTTTATTTTTATTGTAGCATATTTCCTAGCATGTAACATTAATGTTATTATTATTATTATTATTATTATTATTATTATTATTATATTAATTAAATTTAGATAAATTACAACTATCATGAATTTTTAATATTGCACTCAAATTTTATTTATTTACGCAGGCAAATCAATATCCAACTATTACTATTTGCAAAAGCACAATCCAAAATTTAAAGACTAAAATAAAATATAATCCACGTTTTTAATTTTCATTAAACTCTATAATTTTTATTTTCGTGTATGCAAATACTTGAATTATTAGTTTTTTTTTGTTGATAGGAATATAACAAATAAAGATTTGAATGATATACAAGAAAATTTCTAAATATAAATATTGCGGACTCAAATATACGCGGCGATAGAGTTTAAATTTCCGTCTCAGCGTTATATGTATATCCAGCACACAAACAGAATTGAAATAGTAACACCAGGATTTTTACGTGGAAAACCCTGGAAAGGGAAAAAACCACGGGGCCACGCCCAGTTGAAAGAGTTCCACTAGTGTTGTTTGAAATACAAGAGACTGATTCATCTTTGAAATTCAGGAAGATCAGATTACAATGAGTATTGAAAGTTGATTACAAGGCACAGCAGAGTTCTGACGTCACTCGGGTGTCCGGCAGAATTCCGACGTTACTTGAAAGTTGGGCAGATTTACGACGTTACTCTGGCGTCGGGTCGAGCTCCGGCGTGCTTCGGGCGCCCGGCGGTGTTCCGGCGATGTTCCGGCGAGGTCCCGGTGGTGTTCCGGCGGTGTCCGACGGTGTTCCGGCGGTGGTCGAGGAGGAGCTATTCCCTTCTAGACTTCTCTTCTCTTCTTCTTCTCCTCTTCTCTTCTTGGCTTAGGTCCCTTCTTAAGAGAAAAGAGGGGCTATTTATAGTTTTTCTGGATTGGCATAGCACGTAAATAGATGAGGGATCAGGGACAAATAAGGAGTGATCCGGATGAACGGCTGATATTGAATCCCTTGATTGTGAACCGTTTATTGCGCATTTTAAGGTCTTAATGGTATCAGAATTCTGCGATCTTGGGCTCGTTGGATTTGTCTCGTCGAGTCGCTCGATTCGACTATAAGCTCGTCAAAATCAGAGACTGTTTGGTAACTCAAATTGCTGTTCGAGGCTTCCAACAACGCTTCGTGTACTTGATTTGGACTCATTTGGGCTCGGATTGAGTCGAATTTGGTGTCGTTGGATTCGTATTTCCAAGACGCTCAGTTCGACTATAAGCTTGCTGAAATCGGAGTTTAAATGGTCTCCTAATTAATTTTTGAAGTTTTCAACTTCAGTTTTTTCTCGAGATTCGTGCTCAAGATAATTTTTTGGTGATATACCAATAAATAAATTATTTTATAAATGTTTCACCTAGAATTATGAAAAAGGTTCATTATGATTTATTTATGAAATAAAATATGCTTATATAATATTCATACCTACGAATGATTTAAAAAAATCATTTTTATATTTTATTTTATTTTTAAATATAAAATCAAATTCTCAAAAATATACTATCAATATTTTCTGGCATTTTATCAAGAAATAAAACATTGGACACATTTCTCTTAATTCACATATTATGAGACATATAAAATAAAATTTCTCATATATTTCAACTATGTTCAAAATTTTAAGTTCAAGAAAGGGCTTATTTGAGTGCTTGAAGTTAAAATTCATAATTTAAAATAGAAAAATTCAAAAAATCATTTAATATTTGATATTCACATTTAAAATGACTTACAAAAATCATATTTTAAATATATATTTACAAGAAATCAAATAAGCTCTAAATAAAATCCTTTAGCTCCAATATAATTGATTTGAGTTTATCACTGTTTAATTATTTAATACTTCTACATTTTTGTCATAAAAATCTGATTATATATATATATATATATATATATATATATATATATATATATATATATATATATATATATATATATATATATATATATGATGCAAATCTAAGCACAAAATATAGCTAAAAATATAAAAATTATATTGATAATTAGATAATTTTTAGCATGTTTATAGATGCTTGAGGAGGTGTAACGGGATACAGCCAGTTACTACTGGGACCTTGGAGGAGAAGTGCAATGTTCTTCAAATCCTTAATTTTAAAGCCATGAAAATTAAAGAAAACATAATAGTTAGATGTGAGTTGTTTGACATATAAGAGGTTATGAGGTAGATTAGGAACATGATATGAAGGGTTTATTTTTTTTTTTTTTGAATAATTTTTTTATATAAAAGTTATAACCCATTGTAGGAGTAGCTTACATGACAATGTAGGAAAAAAACCTTGACCGATGGCAGCTATAGGCAATGTCTGACCATTTCTAAAAGAAAAATGTTGATGTCCTTGAAACAACTGAACTCATTATAGCTGAGATGAATCAGACTTATAGTTGGTCAATGTTGGTCATTAGACCAAACTTGGGTGATGGTGATCAGAGGTCCATAATTAAGTAATGGTGATTAAAAACCTTAGTCAGGTGATGGTAGTCTAAGGATTAATAGTTATCGGGGGATCATAATTGGACAAGGGAGATTGGGGGAGTGAAGTTGGGAGATGATGGTTGGAGGATTATATTTGGTCGATGATGGTTGGAGGACTGTAGTGGGAGACAACAATCAGAAGACTGTAATAAGGCGATAGTGGTCGTATGGACATAGCCATGCAATGATGATTAAATGACTATAGTCGAAGGATGATAGGAGGTTCCAAGTGGGGAGACTAATTGGAGGATTGTAGTTGGCAATAGTGTTTATAGGATCATAGTCGGGCAACAGTGGCCAGAGTACTGTAATCAAGCGATGGTAGTCTTAAAAACGTAGTCAAGACACAATGCTCGATAGACCATTGTTAAACAATAGTGGTGAGGTTTATAATTGGATCATGATCACCTAATTACAATCCTCCAACCACCATCGCTCAACTATGATCTTGTACACCAGTTGCTTGATTGTGTTCTCTCGATTAATGTCATCTGACCACGGTCCACTGATTATACAGTCTTCCAATAGTTGTTGCCCAACTATGATCTTCCATCTATCATTGCCCAATTACAGTCCTCTAAACTCGATCACCCAGCTATAGTTTCTTGACTACCTTCACTTGAATACTGTGACCGAATCAGCACCATTAGTCCTCCAGCTGCCATTGCTCCACTATCATCCTCTTATCACTATCACTCGACAATCGTCCTTCGACAACCATTATAAGATTATAGCTTTGAAACAACTATTGCCCAACTATGGTCCTTAGAATATTATTGCCCAAGAACGATCTTTTGACCATCACCTAATTAAGGTCCAATGACCATCATCGACCAATTACGATCTCTCGATCGTTGTTGTCTGATTATTATTTTGCACCACCATCTTTTAATGAGAATTCTGTGACCAACACCATCTAACTATGCTCCTACAACCATCACCTTCCAACTGCGGTCCTTTGACCAATATCTTATGACTATGATCTTCCAACCATCATCACCAGACTATGTCCTCAGACCATCGTCCCCCAAGTATGACCCTTCGACCACCATCACCCTACTACAGTCCTCCGATTATTGTCGCCAAATCCTCCAACAATCGTCGTCAGTTACAACCACTTAACAATGACACTTGGCTACAACATCTGTTAACTTCATCATTTGTCATTGCAATGTTTTTATATCATTTAAAAAATTGGAGTGCTTAGCTAGTTCATAAAAATTTATTTTGGATGGGGTAGACTTAAAGAAAGTATTCCACAATTCTAATTTTGGATGGGGTATTTTAGTTATTAGAAAACTATTGGGCATATGTCCTTAAGAAACGAAACATTGAATATATTTCTTCAATTTTGAGCATAATTTGTGAAATAAACTCAAATTTCCCACAGCTTCATATTATGTTTAGACTTTTAAATTCAAAAAGGGCTATCTGATTCTTTAAAGTTAAAATTCATAATTTAAAATAATTTTAAAAAATCATTTATTATTTAATATTCACATTTGTTAAAAACTAATGTGAAAATTTTATTTAAAATTTTCTTTTAGAATTATTAAAAAATAGGCCAACAAAACATGTATTTTTTTATGAAGCTAGTCACTCATTTACTAGGCGACTATCATTTTATTTTGAGAAAAAAAAAAAATCAATGTCATTATAAGTTGTCCATTTAATGGGAGACTTTCATGTCATATCATCAACCAGTTGCCCATTAGGCGGGCGACTAAATGTACTTTAAAATTTTTATATCAAGATATTTTTATAATTATTTTTATTATTATATATTATTTTAACATTTCACCTAGAAAATTTTTATCATGATTAACGCCTTCATTGAAAGCCACTCAAGGCCAAAATTTTTTTTTCCTGGTGGGGGTGGGGAGAACTAGTCAAAGATCATTTCCTCTTTTTTTGGTATGAATATCTTGGTGCATTTTAATATTTAGCAATCATTAAGTAGAACTCTAGAATTCTTTTAATATTTAAGCTCTTTTTAATTTGAAGTTATTAAATGAGAGGTTTATTTATATTTTTTGTACTGATTGATATTATAATTTTCTTATCTAAAATTCTCAAATATTTTATGGGATGATCTGTGTTAATTTCAAAAATCATATAAGATCATTAAGACATTTAAATTACTGAATGACATCATTATTAAGCAATCTTCAGTTCGTTAGATTCCTCTTATCGAGACTCTCGCTTTGATATAAGCACATTAGATTCTAACAATATTTGATTTTTCAGATAGTGTTGTGAACTGTCTAACCATACTAAATAAAATTTCAGATGGTACAAAAGTCGACATTGAAAGTTTATGATTTACATATTTGCATCAAGATCCACATTTAATTTGGAGGTCCTGAAGATGTAACAAGATACATTTTTTATCATAAATAATTAATTTATGAATTTAAAACTAAATGATATAAACTACTTAAACACTAAAAAAATAAATTTAAAAGTGAGTTTAAAATTTTAATTGCATTCATTTTAGTATTTTTTTACCCAACATAAGTCAAGGGACCACTTAGGACAATCTCTAGATGTCAGTCCCAATTCTCAAAAACTTTAAATGTCCCTACCATTCTTTCATAAAATGATCAAACTCATGATTTTAAATCTACTAGGTGGTTAGATGGCTCCCCAATCCAACCCAGGATAAGTTCAGGTTTCGCACTATATTAGCTAGGATACGGGTGTTAGTATTATGTGTAGAACATTAAATCCACTTTAGATTTAGGGTTCAAGGCTACTACTATCAGTGTCTCGTAGTATGACTCATCGGTGGATAAGTCCTCTGTCCTTCAGAGACTATGAATCTTGCCTATCCGCGTCACATGGATAATGCCACCTCCATCCTTCTCTCTTGTATGCTCAGAGTGCAGTGTTGACTTTTTTCTCTAGTTTCATTTCTCTACCTTAATCCTTCTGGATGATGATGTGAGCCTTGTATGTTGACTAAGTTAAGTTGAACATTTCCTTTCCTTTGAGTAGGAATTTTCTAGTCTCCTCCCTATATGCCAATCATATCTGAGAGAATAATGTATGATCCTTAATCGAGAGTCTTCTTAGGCCCTGGCTTAAGATGTAATTAACCACAGGGCCTTGCGCCCATGGGAAACTGAAGCCCACATCAAATAAACCTCACTCGAGCTGATGTATCGGGTGGGGGAAACCCTGTGACTCTGATCAGGCCATGTATATTATTACACATCAAGGTGCGTAGGTGAGAGCCGCTATCCTCAATAGCTAATCGTATGTATGATCTAATCTACCCTCCAATTGGCCTGCTTGCAACGAGTGCAAAGGCCTGTGATCGTTTTATCCTACGGGATAGTACGGTCGTACCTTTGCATCTCTATTCCACCGTGGAGCAGTGTCCTTTTGGAGGTCCACAACAGTTACCTTGAACCTCAAGTCAATTTCTCGTGCTCGTTCGGGGGGAGGGGGGCAACGCTGTGTACTTGAGCACCTCTCAGCGTAGTACTCGAATGTCCCAGTGCTGCTGAGATTGCTAGAAGAAATGACAAAGAGCAGAGCACCACATCGCTCTAAATTCGGTGTTGCAGTGCTATGGGTTTGAGCTCCACAACATCATCAGACTAATCGGGATCAAAGGTTTAAGCATCACAGCGCTCCAAACTGGAACTAAAATGCTTCAAGCCGGGCTGAACAGTTTTCTTTCTAGTTTTTCTCAAGGGTGTTGTCCCTTGGTAGTACATAGAGGCATTTCTCTTTTTTTGTGTGTGAGAATGGTGTAAAAGAGAAGATAAGAAAGGAGAGAGTGAGAGCGAAGAGAGATCTATACTTATTTCTCTCAATTTTCATAGTGGATTACTTGGAGTAGTGTGGTTCCATGATTTTTTACCAATTTCAGGTTTTTTCCACGTTAAATCCTGGTGTCCTATACTTTCCGCAATTTTTACTTTCTTATTTATTTCGTTACATGGTTTACTCATCATCCCAAACAATAACTTTACCAGGTCTCTTTCCATCAGTCAGTTCGACACGTGAGCTAGCAAGCTTATAACGGTAGTCTCCTCGTCAGTTTGAGGGGGCATGTAAAGGTATTATGGGCAGAATGGTAACAAGAGTAGTAAGGAGTGGCGGGAAAAATTTGCTGTTTAGAAAAGCAAATAAATCCTGATCTATTATTCTCTCAATCGAGGGCTTTGGCTATCAACAAAGATATCTTGAATTCAAAACTTACATATGTATGTGATGAGTGTGTGAGTTTGACTTAATTGACCTAAACGTCCAAGAAAAAAGACCATCAACTTATAAAAAACTTTCTTGGAGTGATGTCTTGGCCTGTATATCTATCTATATGTACCATGTGCTTTATGTGGTGACTGCCTTTACCTTTTTCAATATTATCTTCTCTTCGTAGAACTCCTGTTTGTATATGATTTTGGGCAAAATTTTAGACTAATCATGTTTTAAGAATTAATTAAGCAAATAAATATGTTAAAAATTTAATTTAAAATTATGTATAGTCTCCCATTGAACGAGCGACTTGCACCTAACTGGACTCGCGTGAGAACACGTTAGGACAAAAAAAAAAAAAAAACCTTAATGTAAGTCGCCCAACAGACGGGCGACTTACATGAATTAACTTTTAAAAAAAATTTAATTAATGTAAGTCATCCATTTATTGGGCAGTTTATATTAAATTTTTTTTTTGTTGGTTCTGACGTGTTCTAACAGGAGTCCAGTCAGCTACTGATTCAGGTGCAAGTCAGCCGTTCAATGGGCGACTATTCCTATTTTTAAATTAAATTTTTAACGTATTTAATCGCTTAATTAATTATTAAAATATGATTAGTTTAAAAATTTTACTTATGGTTAATACTTGGTACCTAAAGTAAACGCATGCAAAATGCTTTTCGCATTCAAGGGAATGACAAATTAAAAGGCAACTCAAATACAAATTGCTCTTGCTTAAAGCAAAAAAATAAAATAAGGAGTCCCTTTATAACAAGCAGCTGTGTTATAAATTATGAGATAACATCATCAGGCCTTCAATTAATCCAGCTTTTATTTGTTTTCCTTCTTGCTTCCCTCCTCTGTATTCTTTAATAAGAAGAATGAACTGCCTCCCCAGTTTTTCATATCTCCATCTTTCAATTGATTTTGGGCATAATTATTGCTTCTTCTTGCCATTAAGAATACAACACAGTGCTCAGTCTTTCTCATCAATTCCATACCGTCGAATTCGCCATAAGTGTTACTCTGTTGCTCTGAACTCTTCCACTTCCCTTCGAAGAACAACAAATTATCAGTCGAGCTCATGGGATGATAGTCAAATACAGTCTCTGAATACTGCTTCTTTCACTGTAATATACATTAATATTATTCAGATCTCTTTTTGTTCTTGTTTTATTTAACTCATGGTATAATATTTATTATATCTCAAATGTTTCTACACAGGGAGACGTGTATGAAAAGAGAAGAGAGAAGTTGAAGGAGGATGTAAAGCGACTTATTAAGGAGAAGAGTTTTACTGATCAGCTGGAGCTTTTTGATTCACTGCAAAAGCTTGGGGTGGCTTATCATTTTGAAGAGGACATCAAATATTTGTTAAATTTGATGAAATATTCAGAAGAAAAGGTAATAATGGAATTCAATGGCGACGTTTATGTAATGGCCTTGTATTTTAGGCTTTCAAGGCAGCACGGTTTTGAGATCTCCAAAGGTAATCAACTGTGCAAAAAAAACAAATTTTTGAACAATTTATCAGATATTACCTACTACTTGCAAAGTCATCTCTACATTTCAGGTATTTTGATATGTTTTTTTGTCATGCTTGTACTTGTGAATATCTAATAATTAAGTTGTATTTATTCCATCCCGTTGTTATAAAAAATGTTTTCTTAGAGATTTTTTGCTGTCTTCTTTGGCATTAATAGAATGGTGTGTGTGCATATATATATATATATATATATATATATATATATATATATATATATATATATATATATATATATATCACTTAAAATTATCCTATTTATAAATTTAGCAATCAAAACTTAAAAGCTGTTACAAGACCTTTAAGTGATCAATAAGTTACTATTGCTCAAAGAGCTACAATCAATAAGACAAAATAATATAAGAGTCAAAGATCCCTATCTAATTATAAAATGAAACAAAATAAAGAGAAATTTATAGAAGGTAGGCAAAAAGCCAGACCCTAAAATAAACAGCTCTTAGCTGAGATAGATAATAAGCTCAAACCAGAGGCCGTACCGAATAGAATGGAGATACTTTAAAGAGCATAGAGCCAAAAAGGATCCTGCAAGAGAATGGTAACAAAACAACAAAAGAAAACTCTAGTGAACAATGCCCAAAGAGACCTGCAAAAAAAAAAAAAAAAACAACTGGCAAATAAAAGAGATCAGATAAGGAAAATACGCATGAGCTACCCGAAGCAAACCAAAGACCCCAGATTGAAGGTAACTAATAAAGAAGTCCAACAAATAACAAACCAAAAACCCAACGGAGAAACAACAACAAACCAAGCTCAACCACTCCCCATGAAAAATAGACAGCACTAGAGCAGCAGTCTGGACCAAGAACAACAGCCATATAACCAAGGAAGCAGAACATCCATGCACAGAGAAACAGGCCCGACTCCCTAATAGGTTAATTGTATAAAAAGGATAATGAAATATGCCATATAAAATTAATGACAAGTTTAATAAACATAGGCCCATTTTTATACAAAATGTATGATGGTATCCAACCCTAATATGTTGGACATAACATTTACTACATTTTGTAGCATGCTTAAATATATTTTTATATATAGCAACCTATATATGCTTTAATTTTTGTTTTAATTCATTGCCTTGGCATGATTGTATTTGAAGTTAATTTTCTTCAAAGTACTATATTATTAATTGATTGCATTTAATTGTATTCATGTATAGATTTATTGGTTAAAAGCTACAAATATGAGAGTGGGTGCTTCAAGCCTTTTGTATTCCATAATATCAAAGGAATGTTAAGCCTCTATGAGGCTTCATTTCTTGCTATGGATGGGGAAGACGAAATAGATGATGCTAAGGAATTTGCTCTAAAACATCTAAATGATTTTATTAGATCAAATTCTTCAACAAATCCATCACATGCACGACACATAGCTATGGCTTTGGAGCTTCCTTTGCACCATAGAATTTCAAAGTTTCAGGCTCAAATGTTCATCGAGCATTCTCGTCACATCGAAGAGATTAATGTGGACTCAATTGTGCTCGAGTTAGGTCAATTGGACTTCAACATGACTCAAAGCATTTACAAGAGGGAGCTCAAAGAGATTTCAAAGTACGTATTGTTAGAAATCATAAAAAACTAGCTAAATCTTTATTTGACTGAATTATAATGCTACTATAAATATATCTATGTAAAGTAAGAGAAGATATATATAACAATAAAAAAATTCCAAATAACGAGGATATATTAAACTTATAATTGCTATAGATTATATCATATTAGAAATTATAAATGGCTACATCTTAATTTACTTAATTAAAGTATGATACAAGTACAAACATGCCTATATATCATCAATGCAAGAGAGTAATAAGAGAATTGCTAACAAGAATATCAACAAAAAATAAAAATTAGTTATAGTATTAGCTATTATATATTTCTACTATAAATTTAAATCATATTTGATAATATTAATATGACAACGTATATAATAACTTTAATAGCTATAACACATATAGCTTGATATTATTATTATTTTGGAATGAAAAATTAAGCTTTACATGTTCAAAGAATACTTCAGAAGCATATATTGACATGTTGTGATCATGTTTTAGGTGGTGGACAAATGTAAGTAAATTATTCGATAGTAAGTTAAATTTTGCAAGAGATTGGCCAGTGGAGAGCTACTTCCTAGCTGTTGGTATGGCTGTCGAACCTCGGTTCTCAACATGCAGAATAGAACTTGCAAAAGCGTTATGCTTCATAAATGTTATAGACGATATCTATGACATCTACGGTTTGTTGGATGAGCTTCAGCTCTTTACTGATGCCATTGATAGGTACATAATCGAAAAAACTTTTAGAATTACAAGTTATCTGTATGTTTATTATTTTTGGAATATATAATTCTTATTTAATATACTAATCGACTTAGGTAAATCCTGACGATGTATACAATTAATTATTTTACTTAAAGGCAAAATTGTGTTGCATATAAATCTTCAATTGATTTCATAGGTGGGAGTTTGCTTCAATCAAATCACTTCCTGAATACATGAAGATATGCGTCGAAGGACTTTTCAGCATGGTAAACAGTCTTGCTAGCAAAATAAAGGAAGAGAAAGGGTTGGATGTCCTCCCAAATCTTAAAAGAGCGGTGAAGTTCTTACAACTTCTAAATAGACTTGATTTTTTTTTCTAGTTATAATTTTGCCTAAAATGCTTGAGAATATATTATTTTGTTTCAGTGGTTAGATTTATGCAAAGCATATATGGTGGAGGCAAGATGGTGTCACACTGGATATTGCCCTACATTTAAAGAATATTTAGATAATGCATGGATTTCAGTTTCAACTCCTTTACTCTCAGTTATAGCACATTGCCTAAGTGAGAATTTGACAAATTTATCACTAGAAAGCTTTGACTTCTATCCGAGCATTATTCGCCAATCATCTATTATTTTTCGGCTTTACAATGATTTAGGAACATCAAAGGTATTTATATTTCAAAATGAAAAATAATCCAGTCAGAATATCTTGATATTTTTTATATCATGATGAAGCAAATTTAATGCTTCATGTAGTATCCCTCAATGAATCTAAATTCTAAAATAAAGTAATAAATTTAAAATATAAATATAGAAAATATTAAACATTCACAAGTACAATGCGAAGAAATTATTTGTTTAACAATGTAGTTTTATTATTCATTTAAATTTCGTTGTATTTATTGCCAAATTGTTCAGTTGTATTGAGGGATAATGCATGTCACATGAAATCAACAACACATGTAATTTATTAAATGTTTTATTAATGATGATGAAGAAAAATCTATTTTTTTCATGCCTGTAGGGTGAGCTCCAAAGGGGAGATGTTTCAAAATCCATCCAATGTTACATGAAAGAGAATCATGTTTCAGAATTGGTTGCACAAGAGTGCATATGGAATATTATAAAAAAATACTGGAAAGAACTGAATAGAGAATGGATAAAGGGCTCAAGATATGAAGAAACATTCAGAATGTTTGCAATAAACGTGCCACGAGCTGGTCACCTCATGTATTTGCAGTCAAATGATGGGAATATTGGTGTGCTTAATGTAGAGGAAATGAAGGGCAATATCATCTCACTTCTCCTTGAACCCATTTCACTCAAACAAGGTGTTTAATAGTCGATTGTATTGGTAACTTATTTGTACCAGAAAATTGAACTAAAATTAATAAATAATCTTTTAAATATATTGTATTTGGTTGAGAATATAATAAATTTCTAAATATGTGATAGTTATTTGCAGAGGTTTAACTGGTAGAATGAGAAATTGTGTTTTGTATTTTGGCGACGATAGATTACATACACACTTATGTGGGTAAATAAAGTTTAAAAGTCGGGATATAAAATTATTTATTGAAAAATTTTAGGAAGAAAAAAAATTCAATGAATAGCCCTTAATGTTATTTTATATTGTGGTGGATGTGAATTGAAAGTTAGTTTGAAAAACATTTTTTTAATGTGCACTCATAAATTTTTATTTGACGTAGCTGAGTGGATTCTGATTGAAGAACAATTTGTGCAATGTGTTTATTTTAGCAGGGTTTGCTGAAATATTAACATTATTAACTACTACTTTAAAACTGCAAAGAATGTGATTGTTAAAAACCTGAATAATTAATATAAGACGCTATTTTTTTTATGTATGCTACAGATTTCAAGCGGATTTATGACGGAAATTCCACCGCAAACAATAATATGGCACATATCTTTCGTTAATTGCCGTGGAAATATCCGCCGAAACTTGCAACAGAAATTTCCACGGCAATTGACGATGTCAAGTATAACGGATGTAAACGTCATAAGAGCGCCACAAACTGTGGTGGTACTTCCACCGCAAATCCAACGTTATTTGCGGCGGAATTTGCGGCAACTTTCTAATATGTGCACATCTTTTTTTAGAGTTTAAATCCGTTATAAATCCGTTGCAAAATATTTGCAAAGGATTATGTCCAACACAAATATTTTTCCGACACAATTTTTAGCGTCGGAATATAATTCTCCGCAAAGCTTATTTAGTGACGAATTTGACTTGTTTTGCGGCGTATTTTTTCGCCGAAATTTGCTTACTTTTCTATTGTGTCATCCAAGTCGAGCCTGTTAAATATGACGAGAACAATATTTTTTTTTGAGACATTTAGACCAACTAAGGAATACTCATACATGCATCATATATGTAAAACTTGAACCAAAATTCTCTTAATTTGTAGCCAAAACTTTCAACAAATAAACTAAAATGAGCAGCATGTCACGAGAATAATCACTCCAAGATTCTAGTGAAATGTGGATGGAGACTCGAAATTTGTGAGCCACGCATCGTATGCCTAGGATTCAGTAGACAAAATAAATTATTTTATAGTTGTGTTTTTCTTGCATGAGCCTTTGATTATTGCCAATTGTGGGGTGCTTTCCCAGTTTGCTTGCGTAACTAATAATTTAAATCAATTGATCAAGTAAATTTTTTAACGTGAACTGTTTCAGATAGTTACAAAGTATATGAGAGAATATGTATTACATTTTACGATAATTTAAAAAATGTAGATACATAACTTGTATTTGTCTCATTTATTTAATTAATTAATATATAATTAATCATTTTTAGTGACACATGTGCTTCAACCCTGCAACATCACCTTTTCTCTCGCTCACTCTACTAGGGCTTCGTCCTAGCCACCTCTTCTCATCGGAGTGAATCTCCTCGCTGTCTAGAACCGTTTGATCAGGGAAGTCCTCTCTTCCTTCCTTCCTATCTTTTCAAGTTCATTGTGTTTTTTTTTGGATGGTGCCGCTATTTCCTTTACCTTGATCTTTCCACCTTTGATTTGTTTGAATGGCGGTTAATCAAGTGTGCTTAAGAGATCTTGGCTTCCACAATGGCAATACAAACTCTATACCGTTTGTTGATGCCCTATCGGGCTCCTCTTTGGTTTTTTTCTAGGATGTTAAATCTATGACTTTTTGAGGGTTGTCATCGCTCTGGATTTCTGAAGATAAGGTTTTGGCTCTTGCAGCACCATTTGAATTTTCTTTGGTTGGTAAATCTCATAATCTTAGGCCTTTTTAGCCTCAATTCGAAAGTTTTCTTTAACCTAAAACGTAAGTTGATTTTTCGGTTACTCTTTTAGATCCAAGGCATATTTTGATAAAACTTACAAACAATATGGACTACTGTCGAATTTTTTCCCATCACTCATATTTTGTTAACAGTTACTTTATGAAATTGATTAAATAGTCTCATACTCTTGATATCTCTAGGAAATCCCCTGTCATCTCTATTTGGGTTTCATTTTCTAATCTACGACCTCATTTGTTTTCTTCTCGTATCTTGCACGGGCTTGGTTTGTTATTTCGTCATCCCCTTCAAACTAATAATGCAACTTCGATCAGCTCTCGTCCCTCGGTTGGTCGAGTTTTACTTGAACTAGATATCACTAAAAGATATCTTGATAATGTGATGATTGTGCTTGAAAAGTTTCGGTATATTCAAAATGCTTTGATGGAGAATTTTTTTTCTTTTTGTGATCATTGCAAATTGCTGGGACATTTAAAAATGAAATGCTCTGTCCTTCATTCTCATTTAGAAAAGGAAATGACGATTTACCCCAAACCGGTAACTATTGTCGATAAGGAAAATTCTTGTTTTGATCCCCTGGTTGATGCCCCACCTCCGTTTAGTTCTCCTGTTGGTGTGAACATTGTGGATGAAATAAATGCTATGGTTGTTTCTCCTCTATTAGTTCCTATTATTAATAACTCTGCAAATGAATTTTCTCCACCTCTCATTATGAATTATGTGGCTCATCTTTCGGGCAAGGAAGTTGATGGGGATAAATTGTTGAGTTAGAAGAGCAATTTTTTCTGACCTAGGGAACTTTCTATAGCATTGATGGCATCTACTTTTTATTTTGTCAAAGATAAATGTTGATTTATTATCATATTTTTCATGGTTAAATGATGAAGTTCATTTTTGAGTTGAAGGGTGCGTGACCGGTTTGTAAGTAGAAATCTCATGTCAATGATTAATCATATTTCATGGCTAGTATCAAGATTAAGAATGTAAGGAAATAGTAATGCAGAGATAACAGAATAAAGGGCTGCAGAAAGATTCTAATCAATAAGCATCAATTGGTTGTAGTTTCAATTGGAAGATGGAATTCCATCAGTTGCCTGGACAGTTGGAGGTACCATCAAGAAATCCTTCAAACCCACTAGCTTTGGAGACTTTGAGAACTTCATAGTGTTAAGTAGGGTGATAATTTGAAGTTAGAGGAGTATGAATAATATTTTTCATATTTTTCATAAGAAACTTCAACTGGGCTGGAATGTGAACCTTTGTAGAATCTGTGTGTGAATTTTCTTCCATTGATGTGTTGGAAAAGGAAGATGTAGAGGCGATCATTGAATGATGATAATCCATTGAAAAAATGTTTCACAGAGAAATTAGAAACTGCTGTAAAGAAATGGTTGATACCATAAAAGAATACTTATACATATTAGTATAATTATTCTATAGATGAGAGAAGCAAGAGCTGAACATTGTTCAACATCTGTATAACAACGGAGTTAACACCAAGATACAGGAATTCAATAAATTGGAATTAAAGAAAATATATTTGTATATAAATTGTGATTTTCATTCGCACATCAATTTTAGATACAAGTATGTGTTGGGAGTGGAAGTAAACCACACAATGAGACAAACAAGAAAATAAAAATATAGTGAAATTATAAAGAACACCACAATTAAATGTGGAAAAACCCGAAACTTATAAAAAAACTACAGAGCCACACCAGACCAAAAAATCCACTATGAAAAGTGGAAGAAATTTGTGCAGATCCCTCTTCTCTCTCACTCTCTCTTTGCTTTTCTTCTCTCTAACTCTCTCTTTGCTTCTCTTCTATCTTACAACATTCATATACAAGAAAAAATAAAGATATACAATACGTACAAGTAGGAGACACCACCATTAAGAAAAATGAGAAAGAAAAACTATCAAGCAGGCCTCGCAGCATTGCAGTGTTAGTTTAGAGCACTGTGACGCTCAATGCACTATCTCCAATATGCCTAATAGTGCCGCAACGCCAGATCTTGAAGGTTGTAGTGATCTACTCTCTATCATTTCTCCAAGCAAACTATGCAGTGCCAGGGCACTCGGGTACGTAACGCCAGGGAACTCGGGTTCACAGCATCGGGGCGCTCGGGTACATAGCAACGGGGCGCCGGGAAAATGACTTGTGATCATTAGGGTTAATGGAAATTATATTACCTTTACTAAGTTTGGTAGCCAAGTACATCATGCTACATAATAAATGAGAAAAATAACCCCTCATGTCTATTATTTTAGTTAGGCTAATTACCATTTAATCATTGGAGGATTTAATAAAAATAATAAATAAATATTTTTAGCCAATAAGTGGTTAGATTTAAAGATAGACGTTTATCCAATATCACAAATAACCATTTATAAATTTTAAAATATAAAATTAGAACTAATTAAAATGTTTAAAAATAAATAAAAGTTAATACAATTGTTTATAGAAACACCTACATAAATTAGTCAAGCATTTAGATGAAGCAGGCCAGCTGAAGACTGCGCATGAAAAAAAAATGTTTTCCATATTCAAGAAAATACAAATTAACATTCTTTAAACAAAGCAAATATTTAATCTTAATATGTAAATATGGCATTAAGTAAATAGGTGACAAGCAATTGACTTATAAATTATCTGAATTAACAACTACTTCAGCCTTCAGGGTAGGGGATTCGAACCAACCTGTGTTTGGACTCATTACTGATTCCCCCTCTAAGTTTTCTTCAACAGGAAGAATGAACTGCCTCCCTACTTTTTCAAATCTTTATCTTTCTAATGATTTTTTATATAATTATGGCTACTTCCTGCCATTAAAAATATAGCATAGCGCTCAATCCTTCTCATCAACTCCATACCTTCGCCTTCACAAGAAATGTTACTCTGTTGCATCGAACTCTTCCACTTCCCTTCAAAGAACAACAAATTATTAGTCGAGCTCATGGGATGACAATCAAATACAGACTCTGAATGCTACTACTTTCACTGTAATATACATTAATGTTGCTCATATCTCTTTTTGTTCTTGTTTTATTTAGCTCATTGGATTATATTTGTTATGTATCACATGTATATATTACTTTCACTATAAAGAGAAGAGAGAAGCTGAAGGAGGAAGTTAGGTGTCTTATTAAGGAGAAGAACCACCCTCACCCGTCGACTACGGTCCTCCGACCACTATCGCTTGACTATGGTCCCTTTGACCTCTATTGCCCAACTACGGTCTTTCCGACTTTTGTTGATCGACGATGGTCCCTTCGACCACCCTTGCCCGACTATAGTCCTACTGATCTCAGCTACCCTACCACAGTCTCTCAGGCCATCGTCTCCCGACCATAATCCGACCAACCAAATAAACAAGCCAATGAACTCTTCAGAATAGTTCTCATGCCATTGGATTCACTACTAAAAAAATGATGTTTTTGTAGTAGTTCACATGAGCCGTTTGAAAACCACTATTATAGGTAAGTTTAGGCAGCATTTTAATCCGCCGCTAAGTGTCAGGTCTAAACTGTTATTTTTACTCACCTTTAATCCTTTCCATCATTTCCCCACTCGATCAAGCCCTAGCCGTCACGTGCGCGATATCCTCCTCATGCAAGCATCTACTCATGCAACTACTTCCCTGATTTAAATCAAGCCCTAGCCGTCTCACGAGCTTCTCCTCACACGATCTTCTCCCGAGCCGGCGACTGAGTCAAATTCTTTTTTGAATGATTGTTTTGGATGGCATAACGGTACATTCGTTCCACAAGACATTTATGTTTTCTTAGCCTCTTTTATCAGGATCAAAATTTATACCTAACAACACATCGTTTAGACATGGCAAGAACTTTAAATTTCAGCAGAGAAAATAAACTTTGCGCTTCTCTTTAAAACATAAAGTTTGAATGCTCTAATCCAGCTAATTGCATTGATATATTCTTAAGAAATTCTAAAAGACCACATAAAACTTGATTGTTTTCTTTTTCATGCATTCTAAAGATGGACTATTCCAGAATTTTTTTTTCATTCTTAGCATTGGTAGATCGAAGAAAAGTGCAGCATTCTTAGTTTAAGGTTTGGTTTGGGACGATGTGTTTATTGATTTTTAAAATAGCTTTTTAGTATAAAAATTAAAAAAATTTTTACTAAAAAGTTGCTTTAAGAAGAAAATATATGAATCAAATAGATTATAGATATTTTTTTGTCTAATAAGAATAAAATCATGAAGAGTTTAATTTATTCTGATATTTTAAAGCGTTAAATTTTAAGAAAACTCTTAATTAAGAAGGATTTTTGAATGAGAGAATATGTACTTAAAAAACATATTGAGTGGAGTTCGAAGGATTAGGAGCATCTAACTCTGAACATTAGGACGCTCAAAGACATTGCTACAAGTTGGCCTATTATATTTTAAAAATAGAGTTAAATTAAGTTGCTCGAGTTATTAACCATGAGATTTAGATTTTTCTAATCCATAATGACGTCATTATTATGAAGTAGCCGCGGGTGAGGACTTATAACATCAAAATAAATATATGTAGAAATGCAAAGAAACTTGGATTGATTATTTTGAAAATATTAGCTTAGAGAGATATTGTATATTAATTATTTTAAGAAAGGTCAGTTTAGATTGAAAATTTGAAGCGGTTCGGTGATTTTAGATTTTTTTAACAACTGTACTATATATTGATATTTGTATGTATAAGATAAACCTAAAATTTATTAATTTATCTTAATAATAATAATAATAATAATAATAATAATAATAATAATAATAATAATAATAAAATTTTTAAAAATATTATATACATTTAGCGAGGGCTTAAACCACCACTATTCTGGAGATATAGTGGCCGTTTAAACCGCTGCTATTCTGGACCTATAACAGTGATTTAAATCGTTGCTACGACTCCATAATAGTGGTGGTTTAAATCACGGCTAAAAAGGAATGCTTAAATATCTACCCCACCGTTTGCAAAACCGTTGCTAAAACTCATTGCAGCGAATACTAATTACAGTGATCGTACAATGGTTTTCAAACCGCTGCATGATATTTTTGGCTGCCAAAACTATTGCAAAAGTCATTTTTTTGTAAAGTCTTCCAACTCCAGCCATATAAGCTTATCTATACGATGTATATTTCCTTCAGTGTGCCAATGTCTTCCCCTGAGGAAGAGCATCATTTGTAATCAATGATAAATAGTAGTGGAATCATTTCAACTGGACGAGACTCTATGATTTTTCCAATTTTGAAGGTTTTTCGTGTAAAAAAAAACTAGTCTCTTATAACTCTTGCACCCTCATGTATGTCTTATCTGTGTCTATGTTAGATCTTTGTACAAAACTAGGATGTTAAACTTTATATCTTTCTAAGGATGTGAATGTTCCGACATACAACAAGTAGACTTCTGCAACTTTAAATATAAAGACATATTATTTCAACTAGGCTAGAGACATGATTTTTTTACTTCTCGAATTTCTGTCGAAAAAACTTTGATGCGTCATACATTGTTCTATTTTATATAAATGTGTTGGATCTTATTATAAAGTTATGACATAAAACTTTAATTTCATTGTAGCATATTTCGTAGCATGTAACATTAATGTTAATAATAATAATAATAATAATAATAATAATATATTAATTAAATTTAGATAAATTACAACTATCAAAACTTTATTATTATTTTTAAAAAATCATTTTTATATTTTATTATTATTATTAAAAAATAAAATAAAATTCTCAATTGTATAATATCAATATTTTCAAACATATTTTATCCAGAAATAAAACATCGAACACATTTCTCTAATTTCACATATAACTGATTTGAGTTTATCACTGTTTAATTATTTAATACTTTTATATATATATATATATATATATATATATATGATGTAAATCTAAGGACAAAATATAGCATGCCTATCGATGATGGGAGAATTTTTTAGAAAACTATATGATGCCACAACTCCAGATATTTAGGAGGTGAAGCGAGTGAGCCAAAGGCTCCTTGCTTCTTTAATTATTTTGCTAGATTGATGCCTTAACTCCCTAAGAGGATGCATGAGGTGTAATGGGATACAGTCCATTGGAGGCGAAGTGAAATGTTCTTCAAATCCTTGATTTGAAAGCCATGAGAATTAAATAAAACATAATAGTTAGATGTGAGTTGTTTGACAGATAAGAGGTTTTGAGCAGGATTAGGAACATGATATAAAGTTTTTTTTTAATAATTTTTTTATGTAAAAGTTAAAACCCAATGTAGGAGTAGCTTACATGACAATATAGGAAGAATACCTTGACCATTTCCAATAAAAAACTATGATATTCTTGAAACAGCTAAACTGATTGTAGTTGAGACGGATCAGACTTATAGTTGGTTGATGGTGATCATGAGATCAAACTTGGGTAATGTTAGTCGGAGGTCCATAATCATGTAATGGTGGTTAAAAGACCTTAGTCGGGTGATGGTAGTCTAAGGACTATAGTCGAGTGATAGTTGTCGGGGGATCATAATTTGGCAAGGGCAATTGAGGGAGTGAAATTGCGAGATGATGGTCGGAGGATTATATTCGGGCGATGATGGTTGGAGGATTGTAGCGGGCGATGACGATGAAAGGACTGTAATAAGGCGATAGTGGTCAGATGGCCATAGCCATGCAACAATGGTCAAATGACTATAGTTGGGGGATGATAGGAGGATCCAAGTGGGGCGACTGTAATCAGAGGATTGCAGTTGGTGATAGTGGTTATAGAATCATAGTCGAGCAGAAGTGGTCGGAGTACTCTAATCGGGTGATGGTAGTCTGAGGAATGTAGTCAAGCCACAATGCTTGATAGACCATAGCTAGACAATAGTAGTGAGGTTTATAATTGGATCATCGTGGCCTAACTACGATCCTCCAACCACCATCGCCCAACTATGACCTTGTGACACCAGTTGCTTGACTATGATCTCTCGATTAATGTCATCTGACCACAGTCCACTGATTATACAGTCTTCCAATAGTTGTTGCCCAACTATGATCGTCCAGTCATCATTGCCCAAATTCAATCCTCTGAACTCCATCACCCAACTATGATTCCCCGACTACCTTCGCTTGACTACAGTGATCGAATCAACACCAACAGTCCTCCAGCCACCATCGCTCGACTATCATCCTCTTATCACTATCACCCGACTATAGTCCATCGACAACCACTATCATATTATGGTTTTGATACCATTGTTGTCCAACTATGGTCCTTACAACATTGTCACCCAAGCACGATCTTTTGACCATCGTCTAATTAAGGTCTAATGACCATCATCGACCAATTATGATCTCCCGATCATTGTTGTCTGATTATTATCTTGCACCACCATCACTTAATGAGAATTGTGTGACCATTATCATCTGACTACGCTCCTATAACCATTACCTTCTAACTACGGTCCACTGACCACTATCTTGCGACTATGATCCTCCAACAATCATCACCAGAGTACGATCCTCAGACCCTCATCCCCCAATTATAACCCTTCGACCACCATCACCCTATTACAGTCCTCCGATTAGTGTTGTCAAATCCTCCAACCATCGTCGTCAGTTACAACACACTAAACAATGACACTCAGCTACACCAACATCTGTTAACTTCATCATTTGTCATTTCAATATTTTTATATCATTTAAATATAATAAAAATGTCATATGCCAATTTTTTTAGTCCATATTAACTAAAATTGGGTCAAGATATCCTGATCCATTTTCTTTCTTTATATATCTATGCCTAAGCCCAAATTTATTTTGGAAGTTGAATCTCATTGTTTAAATTGCATATAAATCTCCATTAATGAAGAAAAGATAAACTAGTCTAGAAGGAGTACTGAAGTGTGTGCTTATATAATTGTTGAAATAGTTGAGAAAACTATTTGGTCATGTCTTTTTCAAATCATGATCAAATAAAGTTCAAGCTGTCATGTTTGAACTTTATTTGAACCATATTTAGATCTTGATTGATTTTTTTTTTTTGAATAACAAAGATTAATATTCGATTAGAATATGTAGAATATTTGATAATGGATCAAACTTTTATTTGAAAGATCTCAACCTTGCTTGATATTTGCTTGAACATTGTTTTAATGTAATTCAAATTAATTTGGGTTGGGGTAGACTTAAAGAAAGTATTCCACAGTTCTAAGCTAGGGTATTTTAGTTATTAGAAAACTTTTGGGCATATTTCCTTAGGAAACTAAACATTGGACATATTTCTTCAACTTTGAACATAATGAGTCAAATAAACTCAAATTTCCCATATCTTTATATTATGCTTAGACTTTTAAATTCAAGAACGGGCTATTTGATTGTTTAAAGTTAAAATTCATAATTGAAAATAAAAAATTTTAAAAATATCATTTAATATTTAATATTCACATTTCTTAAAAACTAAGGTGAAAATTTTATTTAAATTTTTTTTCTTATAATTATTAAAAAATAGGCCAACAAGATATCTATTTTTTTAATAAAGTTAGTCACTCATTTACGAGGCGACTATCATTTTATTTTGAAAAAAAAATTAATGTCATCATAAGTTGTCCATTTAATGCGAGACTTTAATGTCATTTCATCAACCATTTGCCCATTAAGCGGGCGACTAAGTCTACTTTAAAATTTATATATCAACATATTTTAATAATTAATTTTATTATTATATACTATTGTAAAATTTCTCCTTGAAAAGTTTTATCATAAATAACTTTTTCATTGAAAGCTACGCAAAGTTGAAATTTTTTTTTCTTGTGGGGTGGAGAGAACAAGTCAAAGATCATTTCCTCTTTTTTTGGTGTGAATATCTTGGTGCATTTTAATATTGAGCAATCATTAAGTCGAACTCTAGAATTCTTGTAATATTTAAGCTCTTTTTAATATGGAGTTACTTTATAAATGAGAGGTTTTTTTTTGAAGTGATATATATTATAATTTTCTTATCTAAAATTCTCAATTATTTTATCAGATGATATGTATTAGTTTCAAAATTCATATAAGATCATTAAGATATTTAAATTACTGAATGATATCATAATTAAGCAATCTTTGGTTCGTTGGAATTCTCTTATCGAGACTCTCACTTTGATATAAACACATAAGATTTGAACAACATTTGATTTTTCAGACAGTGTTGTGAACTGTCTAACCATACTAAATCAAATTTCAGATGGTACAAAAGTGAACATTGAAACTTTCTGATTCACATATTTGCATCAAGATCCGCACTTAATTAGTGGAGGTCCTCAAGATGTACCAAGATACATTTTATATCATAAATAATTAATTTATGAATTTAAAATTAAATGATATAAACTACTTAAACATTGAAAAAATAAAGATCAACTAAAAAAATCTGAAAAAAATTCCTCCATATGTTAATCAAATTCCAAAATGAAGTGAGTCAGCTTGAAAACTATGCTCAGCCTAAAAGCAATGCACAAGAAATGCTTTCCATGCTAAGAGAATTAGTTGTCCCATCAATCAATTGGTCTGCTAATTGTCTCTGAAGATGTTTAACAATTAAGATAAGGGATTTTTACGTGTATAATACTTCAAACTATTGTAACTACATATTAACACCCAAATTTTTGTATTTACTGATATACCATCTAAAACCCCCCATTTTCATCTATTCTACCACTCCGTTATAACCCCCGTCGAAAATTCCGCTTTTCGTTTGCAAGGTTTGCGAGAGGATCCTCCTCGACTGCTTTCGCTTCTGCTCTCTCGACTGCAAGGTCCTAACTTTTGCCCTTTTCACTTCTTGTTCGAATCAATCTCCATTGCTCCTTCTCTGATTCTTCCAAAATTTACAGTTTGTTGGAACATCAAATGAAACCAGGGTCAGGAAACAGGGGAAGAAGAACAAAAAGACAACGGGATCTCAGCACTCCTGCCATAGTATCTTTATCTGTTATGATGTTATCAAAGGAATTTCTACTGTTCATCTTCTTGCTTCTCTGCTCTATTTTCCTTTATGATCTTTACAGATTACAGAACTTATCAGATCTATGTTGGGTGAAGTTGGGGTGGTGTTTGGTGAGGAAGATCTATATCTTCTTTATGGAATGGACTGGAGCAGCAACTACCTCCACATTGGCTAATGCGTACTCAGACGACGGTAAACCTTGGAGAGTCAATCTTTCACAGCGAGGTCGTGCTATTGTCCCTTGTCGAGATGGCTCCCATTCTCCGTGTGCCATCGTCTCTTGTCGAGATCGCTTCCATTCTTCGTGTGGCTAATGAAGTTGAGGCCACGTATCCCAGGGTTGTGTATCTCTGTAAGTTAAATTCTGTATATGGCGGGGAAGACAGTCGCTCGCTCGAACAAATGGAAGATAGTCGGGCGCGAAAGTGGTTCAAACAATGATTTTTGATGGGGCATAGCCAGAGTGTTAGAATAGACGAAAAGGAGGGTTTTACGTGTTTTTAAGAAAGGTTGGTTTAGATTGAAGATTTGAAGCAGTTCGGTGATGTTGGATTTTTTTTAATAGTTGTACTAAATATTGATATTTATATGTATAAGGTAAACCTAAAATTTATTAATTTATCTTAATAATAATAATAATAATAATAATATTTTAAAGAAAATTCTATGCATTTAGCGGCGGTTTAAACCGCTGCTATTCTGGAGATATAGTGATCGTTTAAACTGCTGCTATTTTGGACCTATAACAATGGTTTAAACCATTGCTACGGCTCCAGAATAGAGGTGGTTTAAACCACGGCTAAAAAAAAATGTTTAAATATCTACCTGGCAGTTTGCAAAACTAGTGCTAAAACCCCTTACAACGAATACTAATTAAGACGGTAGTACAACGATTTTGGAACCGCTGCAATTGTTTTTGGCTGCCAAAAGTGCTGCAAAAGTCATTTTTTTGTAAAGTCTTCCAACTCCAGCCATATAAGCTGATCTATACGATGTATATTTGCTACAATGTGCCAAGGTCTTCCCCCGAGGATGAGCATCATTTGTAATCAACGATAAATACTAGTGAAATCATTTTAACTGGACGAGACTCTATGATTTTTCCATTTTTTTGGAGGTTTTCGTGAAAAAAATCTAGTGTCTCTTATAACTCTTGCATCCATATATATATATATATATATATATATATATATATATATATATATATATATATATATCTTATATGTATCTTTGTTAGATCTTTGTACAAAACTAGGATTTTAAGCTTTAAATCTCTCTAAAGCTGTAAATGTTCCGACATGCAAAGAGTAGACTTCTATAACTTTAAACATAATAAAGTATTATTTCAACTATGCTAGACACATGATTTTTTTACTTTTCGGATTTCTTGCATAAAAACTCTGATGTGTCATGCATTCTTCTCTTTTATATAAATATGTTGGATATTGTCATAAAGTTATGACGTAAAACTTTATTTTTATTGTAGCATATTTCCTAGCATGCATTATTATTATTATTATTATTATTATTATTATTATTATATATTAATTAAATTTAGATAAATTACAACTATCATGAATTTTTAATATTGCACTCAAATTTTATTTATTTATGCAGCAAATATCGAACTATTACTATTTGCAAAAAGCACAACGCAAAATTTAAAGACTAAAATAAAATATAATATTATAATTTAAAGTTTAAAGACTAAAATAACATTGATTAATCCACGTTTTAAATTTTCATTAAACTCTATAATTTTATTTTCGTGTATGCAAATACTTGAATTATTAGTTTATTTTTTTTGTTGATAGAAATATAATTAACCAATAAAGATTTGAATGATATATAAGAAATTTCTAAATATAAATAAATTATTTTATAAATATTTCATCTAGAATTATTAAAAGGGTTCAATATGATTTATTTATGAAATTCATGAAATATGCTTATATGATATTTAATATATATCCTAAAAAATTATCTTGATCAGGCACGAATCTCGAGGCAAAATCAAGTTGGAAATTTCGAAAATTAAAATAGCGACCATGTGAACTCCGATTTCAGCAAACTTATATTCGATCCGAACTTCTCGAAAAGACGAACCCGACGACACCAAATTTGACTCAATCCGAGCCCATTTGGGTCCAAATCGAATATCCAAAGCTCATTTAGAAAGTTTAAACCGTAAATTGGATGACCAAACGGCTTCCAAACATGGTATGCTTATAGTCAAATTCGAGCGGCTCGACGAGACAAATCCATAGAGCCCAAGATCACCAAATTTTGATATCATTAAGACATTCAAATATCCAGTAATCGGTTTATGATCAAGGGGATCAACATCGGCCGTTCATTCAAACCACTCCCACCTTACCTTTGATTGTCTCCCTATTTACTGGTCATGCTACTCTCAGAAAACTATAAATAGACCCCTCATTTTTCATGAAAAAGAAGAAGGAGGGAGCAAAGGAAGGGAGGCAAGGAAATGAAGGAAGAGAAGGAAGAGAGAGAAGCTAGAGCTCTCTTGCCACCAGACTCCTCCTCGACCACCGTTGCACAAATATGACCTTTCATCAACCAGTTATTTAAGAGATGAAATGAGTGAAACAAATGCTCCTTGCTTCTTTAATTATTTGATAGATTGATGCCTTAACTCCCTTAGAGGATGCTTGAGGAGGTGTAACGGGATACAGTCCATTACTACTGGGACCTTGGAGGAGAAGTGAAATGTTCTTCAAATCCTTGATTTGAAAACCATGAGAATTAAATAAAACATAATAGTTAGATGTGAGCTGTTTGATTGATAAGAGGTTATGAGCTAGATTAGGAACATAATATAAAAGATAAAAGTTTATATATATATATATATATATATATATATATATATATATATATATATATATATATATATATATATATATATATATATATATATATATATATATATATACTTGCATGAAAATGTAGGAAGAATACCTTGACTGGTGGCAACTATAGCCAATGTCTGACTATTTCAAACAGAAAATTGTTGATGTCCTTGAAACAGTTGAACTGATTGTAGTTGAGATGAATCAGACTTATAGTTGGTCAATGGTGGTCATTAGATCAAACTTGGGTGATGGTGGTCAGAGGTCCATAATAAAGTAATGGTGGTTAAAAAACCTTAGTCGGGTGATGGTAGTCCAAGGACTATAGTGGAGTGATAGTTATCGAGGGATCATAGTTGGGCAAGGGAGATTGGGGGAGTGAAGTTGGGAGATGATGGTTGGAGGATCATATTTGGGCGATGATTGTTGGAGCACTGTAGTGGGTGATAACGATCAAAGGACTGTAACAAGACGAAAGTGGGCATATGGACATAGCCATGCAATGATGATCAAATGACTATAGTCGGGGGATGATAGGACGATCCAAGTGGGACGACTATAATTAGAGGATTCTAGTTGGCGATAGTTGTTATAAGATAATAGTCGGGCATAAGTGGTCGGAGTACTGTAATTGAGAGATGGTAGTCTGAGGAATGCAGTCAAACCACAATGCTATATAGTCCATAGTTAGACAATAGTGGTGACATTTATAATTGTATCTTCGTGGCCTAGTTACGATCAACCAACTACTATCGCCCAACTATGAAATTGTGACATGAGTTGCTTGATTGTGGTATCTCGATTAATGTCATCTGACCATGGTCCATTGATTATATAATCTTCCAATAGTTGTTGCCCAACTATAATTCTCCAGCCATCATTGCCCAATTATTGTCCTCTAAACTCCAACACCCATCTATGGTTTCCCGACTACCTTCATTTGACTACATTTGATAGAATCAATATCATCAGTTCTCCAGCCACCATCGCTTGACTATTGTCCTCTTATCACTATCACCTGACTATAGTCCTTCGATAGCCATTATCAGATTATGGTTTTGAAACAATTTTATCCCAACTATGGTCCTGAGAACATTGTTGCCCAAGCACGATCTTTTGACCATCGCCTAATTAAGGTCCAATGACTATCGTCAACCAATTATGATCTCCCGATCACTGTTGTCTGATTATTATTTTGCACCACCATAACTTAATGAGAATCGTGTGACCACGATCATCTGACAATGCTCCTATGACCATCACTTTCCAACTGCGATCCTTTAACCACTATCTTATGACTATGGTCTTCCAACATCATCACCAGACTACGTTCTCTAACCATCATCCCCCAAGTATGACCCTTCGACAGCCATCACCTTACTACAATCCTCCAATTATTGTCGTCAAATCCTCCCACTCGTCGTCGTCAGTTACAACCCACTAAACAATGAAACTTGGCTACACCAACATCTGTTAACTTCATCATTTGTTATTGCAAAATTTTTATATCATTTAAATACAATAAAAATGTCACACGTCAATTTTTTTAGTCCAATTTAACTAAAATTGGGTCAAGATATCCTGATCGATTTTCTTTCTTTATATATCTATGCCTAAGCCCTTTTTTTTTTGGAAGTTGAATCTCATTGTTTAAATTACATATAAATCTCTATTAATTAAGAAAAGATAAGCTAGTCAAGATGGAGTACTGAAATCTATGCTTATATAATTGTTGAAATAGTTGGGAAACTATTTGATCATAGCTTGTTCAAATCATGATCTAATAACATTTTGAATATTCAAATCTGGATTGATTTTTTTTTTGAATAACAAAGATTAATGCTCGATTAGGATATGTAGAATGTTTGATCATGGATCAAACTTTTGGGCATATTTTCTTAGTAAATGAAACATTAGGTATATCTCTCCTGTTTTGAGCATAACGGGGCAAATAAACTCAAATTTTCCAAAGCTTTATATTATGTTTAAACTTTTAAATTCAAGAAAGATAAATTTGATTATTTAAAATAGACAAGTTTAAAAAAGTCATTTAATATTTAATATTCGCATTTCTTAAAAACCAATGTGAAAATTTTATTTAAAATTTTTTTCTTAGAATTATTAAAAAATAAGCCAACAAAACATCTATTTTTTTTAATAAAGTTAGTCACCCATTTGCCACGCGACTATCATTTCATTTTGAATAAAAATTAATGTCATCATAAGTTGCCCGTTTAATGGGAGACTTTCATGCCAGTTCATCAACATTTGATTTTTTAAATAGTGCTGTGAACTTTCTAATCATAGTAAATCAAATTTCAGATGGTACAAAAGTTGACATTGAAAATTTTTTATTTATGTATTTGCATCAAGATCCGCACTTAATTTGGAGGTCCTGAAGATGTAACAAGATACATTTTATATCATAAATAATTAATTTATGAATTTAAAATTAAATGATATAAACTACTTAAACACTGAAAAAAAACTATTTAATCAAATTCCAAAATTAATTGAAAACTATGCTCAGTTGAAATCTGCACAAGAAATGCTTTCCACGCCAAGAGGTTAGTTGTCCCATCAATCAATTGGTCCGCTAATTATCTTTGAAGATGTTTAACAAGTAAGATAATTAGGAAATGATTAATTAATTTAATAAGTAAAAAAATATTTATTTTTGAACTCTTATTAAAATAATTAAAAGAATAATTTAGCTTAAAAGATGATAATTAAATATTATTATTATTATTTAATCTAAATAACTTGAATTAATATAAAAAATAATTTAGTAATCATTCAATGTATTTACTTATTAACTAAATAATTCAAGAATAATTTTATTTAGGTTAGTATTATTAAAATCTATTACTATTTTGTGAGCATTGCATTAAAGAATAAAGCATTGCATCAAAGAATAAATTAAAATGTTAATCATATTAATGATTTCTATAATCATATTTTCCTAAATACTTAACTATTAATTATTCTATTAAATAATTTTTTCTTAATTTTTATTAATTTTGATTAAATATTCTTTTTTTTCTGCATAACTTTTTTCAGCCACATATATAATCGTTTTTAATAATTCATATTTATTAAATTATTTACAAATTTTTCTATAACATAAAGAAAATTTAACAATGACCTAGGCTTTGTTTGGGACTGCTTTCTTACTGCTTATTTATGCAACTTGGTAGTACGAAAATTATAATTTTTGTACTAAAAAGCTGCTTTAAGAGGGACGGCTTTTTTACTGCTTCTTTATGCAACTTTTCAGTACAAAAATTAAATTTTTTTACTAAAAAGTTGCTTTAAGAAGCAATAAGAAGGTCATCCTAAATGAAGCCTTAAGAGTCGGCACATATTACTACTGAAGAAGTGAATAAAAACGTTTCTCCTGAATAGTTTATAGCTTCCAAAGCATGTCAAAAGTCTCTTGATGCATGTCCGCAAATGCATTGCATTTGGCATGCATGTCTTTAAGGTTTTAGCTATTTAACACGTGGGAGTATAAATATTTGCATGTGTTCTAATATCAGAGAGACATCTTAAAATATGCAAATGTGTGATTTGTATATTGTTTGGTCATTTTTCTTATAGGGGAAATTTTCAAACATTAATAGGTTTTTAGTAAGAAATAAAAGATCTTAAGTATATTTTTATTGTATATATATGTTTACAAATATGAAAATTGCATTTTAACTTTTTAAAGATATAATTAGTTATAAAAGTATAAAACTAACATTCTCTCACTTGGTCCAAATATTCTATCATTACTATATTAAAAAATAAAATTTACGGATCATCGTAGCAGATCCACTAAGAGGGAGTATTATCACTCATGATCGCAACAAATGTCTCTTATGCATTACTCATATAATGTAATGAATAAACCCAATGTTTATTTCAGCTTCAACATTAATGATGCTCATCAAACCAATATAAATGTGCACAAAATAGTTAAATAGAAAAAGCATCATATTCATAAAACATTACCATTTAAAATATTCATCAATACAATGAAATCAACCAAAATGACAAAGATCCATACTGTCAGCATGATCCTTAAACTATTTTGGTTTAATGTCTTTAGTGAAATGATCATCTATCATTAACTCAGTGCATATGTGTTCAATAACCACTATTTCTCTTTAACATGTTCTCTTATGACTAAGTACTTAATGTTGATGTGCTTACTTCAACTACTACTCTTATTGTTTTTAGCTAAAAAGACTGCAATTGAATTGTCACCATATAACCTTAATGGCCTAGATATAGAATCCACAAGCTTAAGCCCAAAAATAAAACCCTTCATCCATACACCATGTGAGGTAGCCTCAAAACTAGACACAAGCAAAACCTCTATAGGAGAAGTATCAGTTCAAGTTTGCTTAACACTTCTCTAAGACATAGTTCCACCAGCAAACATAAAGATGTATCCAAAAGTTAATTTTTAAGAATTAATATAGCCAGTAAAGTCAAAATTAAAGTAATAGTCACCTCCAAACTATCAGTCCACTTATATATAAGTATGTAGTCCTTAGTACCTTGAAGATACCTTATCACCTTCTTTATAGCTCGCTCGTGGTATGTAATTGGACAATTCTGACATCTTCTTAGCATCTTAATTGTAAATGCTATGTCAGGTCTTATGCAGATTTGAGAATACATCAAACTACCAACAACTAAAGAAAATAAGATGCTTCTCATTTCCTCCCTCTCAAAGTCAATTGTAAGTCATAATTCTAGCTAGTAACATGCCTTGTAGTATAATTTATTTCTCCAATCGATGCTCTAATACCAGAATGCTTGTCATGGCCCGACCTGATATGACCCAACCAAACCTCACAGGGCATACCATGCCCGATCGTGGCAACAAGCAGAAACTGATCCTAAGATCTAGTTGGAGAAATGCAAAGGAGCTAAATATCCAAATTATACCCAACATAGAGCCACTACTGAATATTAATATAAAGCAGAAGAATATAATATCTCATAAATAATTTCTTTATGTCATCCAAAAACATATGTATAATTTGAGATTTATTTACACAATGCTTGGCAACAGAAGAGTACAACAAAAAATAAAAATCAAGCCTACAAAGAAAACTAACAAAAATACATACTTACAACACATATTAAAGCATGATATCATAAACTACATAGTTTTCTCCTTACTCTTTCCCTAGCCTAAAAAAACAAGCAAAAAGCAGGAGTGAGCTAACACGGCTCAATATGCTATAATAGCCTAAAATATGAATCAATAACTTAAACTAATGGACAGAAAATGATGAAATAACAGATGTACTGTACAAAAAAATTGAAGCTAAAGTAGTTATTTATCTTGGACTGAAATAAGCATTTAATTAACTACTGAAATGATACTTAAACTGACTGAAATATAAATAAATATCTCATAGCAAGTATCAGAATGACCTTCAGGCCCCAACTCTCAATATTTAATAAATAATAGAATATTTTCTCTCTGCCAACAAAATTCATTCTTAGTAAATATCAGAATAGCCCTTAGGTTCCAGAACTTCTAACACATATAACAAATAAAAAAAATTCCTTCTTGTCTACAGCAAAAATTCTTTTTGCACTATTCAAATATTTCAAACACAAATACAATGTATTTTACACTACTGAAGTGATTACAATGTTATTGTTTAATTCTATAAAAAATGCTCTAACGATTGTCAAAATAATTTCCCATCTAGTGTTCTACAATTTGCCAAAAAACAATAGTTTTTAGAATTCTACCACATTACCAGAGATTATGTCAAAGTAAAATTTTGAATTAATAAAAATAACTGCTTTTCAAATTCATCTGGTAGAAAACTTAAATAAATACTCAAAACGATTAGATAATGATACTGATAATATATCAAAAATTACGCGGATGAAATTTACCAGAATAAGAGAAAACTGCATTTTTGTAAAACCAAATTATAAATTTAATCAAAAAATTCTCAAAAATTTGAATTATTGAAATATGATAGAAAAACGTAACCTATCTTGACCCAAGCAATTTCAGAACTGGTCCGTCAGCTGAAAATGACCCAAAGCCATCCAAAATAGACTTTATCTCTCTAGAAAATCTCTCTTTCTCTCACTAGCTCTAGTTGCTTAATAGATCAAGTGAATTTAAATAATTAATTTGGATATTCTTATTATAAAAATTAGGCCTAGCACTATGGCGCCCCATGACGCTCCTTTAGAAAACCTGCAGTGCCACCCAAACGCTATCAAGCTGAATTAATTTGCCAAAAATCCTAGAGCACTGGTGTTGCAACATCTCCGAACTTAGCGCCACGATGCCCAGGGGGAAATTAAAATTTTCAAACATGTAAATAGACCCTCGAGATCCACTTCAGAGCACACACAGACTCTCACATGCACATGAAACACTTCCAAACAAATGTAGAGGGGTTAAAAGGTAGAAGTTTAGTGGGTTAACTCAACTTAGGTCTTATCATAATGTGTAGAATTGTATATTAATTCTGAATGTTTCACACATGTATTATGAGTAATCATCAATTAACATGATTAAGTATTTTGGATTATGAAAATCCATGTATGAATAATAAATATTTGTATGTATAATCACCAATATATATATAATGGACAAACAAGATTATTGCATCTTTCTTGTCAAGCTAATTCTTAAGCTTGATGTAATCTTTTTTCATGTGACACTTTTTTCTATAGAAGAAATGAATGGATACTGTCTTAATGTCCGTTTGGAATAAGGGTGTCAATATATGACACGACCTGAAAATCCGACCTAAAAATTCTGGGTTCGCTTCTACCCATTTAACAAACGGGTTAGGTTTGGGTTGATTTTTTTTTGACCTGATTGATATATCAGTCAGGTTCAGGTTAGCTCGCAAACCCGAAAAAAATCCATTTGACCTGAAATTGTGTTCACAACCCGCATTCAAGCTTGCATCCAAACTCCCACTGGCGCTCTCCTTCATGACCTCACCCTAGCCCGCTCACCTTCATGACCTCGCCTGCTCGCCCTCGCAACCGCGACCTCTTATTCGATACTTGCTACACTCATGGGTTAACAGGATATGTAAGATCATCCCGTATTAGGGGCAGGTTGGGTCTGAATTTTTGACCTGCTTTTCTAATATGATCAAGTTTGAGTTGAGTCAATTGAAGGCGGGTCAATTTCGGGTTGAACCCAAACCTGATCTGAAAATCAATTTTGAAACCCCTAGCGTGGAGTCGTAATTTATCTTTTTTTTCTCTCTCTTTTATTCTTGGCTCCAATGCTTTTCTTGTGTAGCCAACATTACACTCTTACTCAACTCCATGATTAGCATCCCATACTCTTGACTACATAAGTTAAGAAGCTCATTAATTTACTATTAATCTTTATATTTATTATAGGATATCTCGAAGGGATTAAACTACTATGAAAGAGTGTTCAAAATATAGTACATTATAAAGGGCTCATATATATGAATCTCAAGTGTCTTAAGCTATGGTGCACTATAAAGGGCTCATATAAATATATTTAATTATTTATGTGATTTATAAAATTTAATTATATAATTTTCATAGTAATTAAGGATATTATGGCTAATATCTAATTATTAAAATTATATATAAATCAATTAGACATTAAATTTAGTGCTTAATCAATTAATTTAGAATTGTATCATAATAATAAATTTTGTGCATATAAAATCAATACAACTAAGCTAAAAAATTAAGTTTAATTAGCTTTCACATAAATATCATAGATAGTCTTCATTTTAATTGATTTATTGGCCATTTGAAAATTTACAATGCCCAAAATTAACATTCTAAATTCTAAACATGCTATAAATCAGATTTCCATTAAAATTTCCAGCATTATTTATGATTAACAAACAACTAAATTAAAATACATGTGATTAAATATTCTCAAAAAAAAAAAAAAAAAGCCATGATCTTATACAAAAAAAAAAGTGAAGGCAAAGGTGTTGGAGCATGTCTATCATACCAAATGTAAGAAATAAAAATTGATAATTCAAATCTTGAATGTATTTTTAAATGAAAAAATTATATGTTTATCAAATTCAAAAATTTACTAAGGATTAGGTTGGAGACCCATTAGACCGCAAATCTACTACAGATTACTACACATTCTTAGGCAATTCACCCATATCTAATTGGACTATTAAAAAGAAGACCACAATTGCTCGCTCCTCCATTGAAGCAAAATATCGAGCTCTTGCTTCAGCTGCCTCTGAAATAATTTGGTTGCACCATTTGCTTATTGATTTCAACATTGATAACACGACTCCCACTGCCTTATGTTTTGATTACACTTCAGCTATTGCCTTAGCTAATAATCTAGTATTTCATGCTCGCACTAAATACATCGAGTTTAATTGTCATTTTATTAGAGATTGTATCAAATCTAAACATCTCATAGTTCATCATATCTCCACTCAAGATCAAATTGTAGATAACTATTAGTTTGTGTGGAATCTGATTGTGTTGATCAATAAGATTGCACAGTTGTTGACCTTGTTTTCACCCAAGACTATCTCCATTGGGCTCAATGGGTAAGACATGACCTGTTGGGCCCAGACCCATGCCCTGAATCAACCTAGTTGACTAGGTCAACCCAGGTAGACCCACTTGACCCAAATTCCCTTCTCTTGATTTCAGAACCATTTTAAAGGCTCCTAGGCTCAATTCGCCACCCCCCCCCCCCCCCCCCATGGGTCAGACCAACTCTGTTGAGCTTAGACCCAGGCTCTAGGTCTACCTAGTTGACCAGGTCAACCCAGGTTGACCCAATTAGCCTAATTGACCCCAGTTTAGTTCTAACTCAATTCCAATCTATCCTTGGCTTGACCCCTCACATATTTGGGGTCTAATTGACTAAGTTGACCAGGTCAACCATTGGCTTGGTCAACCCAAGTCCCCCTTAGGTCAAAATGACCTATTTAAGTCAATTTAAACCCATTGAATGCCCTTAGTACCTATTGCCTCTCTCATTCAAACCACGGCCAAGGAGGCTCCTCTCCCTCCTAATCAAGCCTAAATTCAATCTAGACCCTCTATTATGACGCTAAGGGTTTAAATAAAGACTTAGGGTTTCTTTAGAAGGGATCTTGCAATCTATTCTCTCCAAGTGCCCCTAAGCTTGAGCCTTGGCTTGTTTTAACTCTCCTAACTCTTCCCTACCTTCCCTAAGTCAAATACAGCGCCAAACCCTTGCCGGCGGTGAGATCTCCAGCAAACCGAGACCATAAACCTTCCAAGGAGATTCCCGTTGATCTAGAGCTTTTCAGACCATAATTTCTTCTATAAATAGGAGCGCGGACAATCTACAAGTGCAACAAGCCTAACATCTCCCGAATCCATCATTTGGATTAGGTATAATCTCAAACCCTAGTCTAGAACACCTAGATCTAATTAGCTCAATGCATGGTTTTTTTAGAATGCTATTCTTATCCCACATGAATGCTCTTCATGAATATAGTCTTTGTTCAAAATTTCATCCAATTTAATCCATTAGATTGAGAGAACGAAGTGAAATATGGGTTTAGGGTATGGTTTACGTAACCCAAATGTTACATAAAATCTGGACTGTCGATCATGTGATTAACGGTCTGGATCTGTTTGTTCCATGGTATTCGTCCGACCACGGATCCGACCCCGCACATTTTCGCTCCATCCGGCTCGATCTGAGTCGTTGATCCATTTTAGTGGAGGATCAGACGGCGCACAGGCTCATCCTATGTGGCTAAGTGGACGCCGCGTCCGTGGCTTCAATTGCCACAATCATGCGATAATGACTGCGCCGCCAGGCAATGATTGCCTACGGACCGCAGAACAAATCCCGAGCCACCACATGTTTGATTGCCGCCACCGCTGATTTCATTTTTAATTAATTTTAAATCCTTTTTTTTAAACTAGATTTCTTAAAATAATTATTAAAAATTATTTAAAATAAATAAATATATATTTTTTATATCAAAATTTTTAGAATTTTATTTCCTTTAATTTAAAATTAAAATTATTTTTAAAATATTATATATATATTAAATTATTTAAATAACCTTTATTTTAACTATTTAATTAGTATTTAAATTAATAATTATAATAAATATTTTATAAAATTATATATTTTATATTAATTCATTTCAAATAATTATATAACTATTTTAAAAATTAAGATAATTCAAATTTTTTTAGTAAAACTATTTTAATTATGTTAAATATTTCAGAAACTTTTAACTCTTAATTTAATTTAATTTAATAATAATTATTATTTTTAATTATTAATTATTTTAAATTATTTTTTAATACTTTATATTTACATTAAAATTTAATAATTTGTAACTAATTCATTTTAAATCCAAAAAATATGTATAATACCTTAAATTTTTTAGAAAATTATGTATTTTAATTTAAAATTATTTTTAGATGCCAAAACTTATTTTTTTTAAATTATGTCTATTATTTAATTATTTTAACTATTTAATTATTATTTAAATAATTAATATATTAAATATTTTTAAATTAAAATTTATTTTGAAATCATTTTGAAATCCCTATTGGGTGACCAATGGATCTCCCATCTATTTATGTATTTGTTTGCATTGAATTACTTTGAATTACTTTACTTTTAAACTTATATATTAATATATATGTGATTTAAATTATTTAAAATTATATATATCATTAAATCCTTTAATTTTGAGGGATCCACTTTATAAAATTTCAAACATAGGCTATACATGGGGGAAGGATTAGTGGGTATTGGGCTCCAATCATTCACTAATCACATCTTTAATCATGTGTAGTTATTATTTAGGCTTCTTTTTGCATGTGTAGGATGCACAAGCATGTAGTCTCTTCTAGCTCTAAGGACATTGTGTGCTTTGGTTTGTTGCATTTTCCTTTATGTTACCCCAAGGGTTAGACAATAATACTTAATTTAAACTTATTTAACCTAGTGACATCCTTAGGACAATAATTAAGGAATCATCTAACAGACTTAGAAAAATTTTAGAAGCTAGGATACACCTCTGAATGACTTAAAACTTGAAAGACTTAAACATAGTGACATCCTAAATCCCCTGGAATTTTCCAAAAAATTTTAGGATCCTTTAAACCACTTAATTAATAAACCATAATTCACCATTTAATTAAGACACGATAAATTTGGAAAATTCTAATAAATTCAAACTAAATCCAAAAAATTACCCATAATATATCAAACTCTTTAGAATTCAACCCTTAATCTCAAAAAATTAAAAGCCCCTTTATTGGACTTCAATTTGAACATTAATTTAATTTTGATTAAAAATTATCCATTTAATTAGATTAAATAATTAAAATTCTTAAAAACTCCAAAATTTCTCCAAACACTTAGAAACTCTTTCTTGGGTCATTCCTGACCTTTGGAGGTGATTCCAAGAGGTTTGGAGCTGATTTGAATTAAAATCCCTAAAAAATCCTTAATTAAATAATTTTAATAATTCATTAATTGCCTGAACTTTGAAAAATCATAACTTGGCGTAGAAAAGTTCAAATCCAGCAAACCAAAAGTCTAATTACTCCTTATAAGGTCTAATATTTTAATAAAATGTTGGAACCCCTAAACATAGCCTTTTTCTAAAAGTAACTTTTTGGACCCCCTTAACTTAGCATGTAGGGTGACCCCAGACCTTCTAAAACCCACTAATCCAACATAAATTTTAAAAAACACTTCCCTAGGCATTAAAATCAACCCACCAAGTAAATTATTTATAATTGAACCCAAAATATTAATACTTGAACTTTAATCAATATTCTCCCTTTTGACCTTCAACAAATTGGATCACAAGCAACTTTAACTAAATCACCCTATATAAGATATATCCAAATTGCACAACCTCTTACACACATATAAAATTATTTGCTAGGACAATCAACTTTAGACCTAGGCTAGGCCGGTGTTTACTTTACTGTTGTGTGTTGAATTTTTTTAGATTTTATTATATGATGTGATTGAATATTGATTGATATGCTTGTTTACTTTTACTGTACTTTGTGAATTGATGTAATGGGCGATAGGTTACTCATAGGTTAGAAATGATTTTTGACACAAACAATATTTTTTACATGTGGCTATGCTAATACAGCGCTAATAAATGGGGGCTAAAATTCATAAATAAATCATATAAATACTTGCTACAGGTGCGTCAGCCGCTTAGCCCCCCAAAAGGAATGAGGGCTAAAGATAAGTAAATCATATATATAACTGTTATAGGTGCTTCAGCCGCTTAGCCCTCAAATAAATAAGAGTATGGCCAAGCATGGTTGGTTTGAGTATTTTAAATCTTATATATAACTACTTGAGATTGATTTAATATTTAATTATTTAAGATAACCCTGTAGGAGAGTCTAGATTTGATTCATATTAATTTAATTTGTTAATTATTAAGAGTTATGAAAGTGTATATTTCAGTTGAGATACACAGATCCAAAGGTTGAATTCCAAAGTGGAAAGGATACCCCTTAGAGGGATAGTCTTTTTCCATTTTGAAGTCTAAATTTGGATCATTTTACTACCCAAAGTGGAAAGAATAACCTCCTTTTTAGGGGAAGAGTTTTTTTTTCCATTTGGGTATCTAGCTATGACAAATCCAAGAAGCCCGAAGAGGAGGAGAATGAGGAGTTGAAGATAAAGAGTATCCCACTCAAAGTCACTTGCGTCTGTTCTAGGATTAGATACCGGGTTATGGTTAGTGGTACCCGGCCACTTTTAATTCTTGCAGACCCTGGGTTATAATAAAAGGCAGTTGACCTATGGATATTTATTTGATTAATTTGATTATTTAATATATTTAATTTAAATTAATTGTGATTAAATTTTTTCTGCTTTCCTTAGTTTTTTTGTGATTGCATGTCGTTCTTTTTTATTTAGCTTGGATTCGGCCAGAGGCTCGTAAGGGTACGCCCAAAATTTTTCTACTCAAACTTAATTTAAAATTTTAAGATAACATAAAAACTCTAATAATCTAAGAAGTAAGCCTGGGACCATTTGGAGTTTGCATAGCATATTTATTACATTATTCTTTCCATATGTTAGACACATCCTCACCTGCGGGTTCTAGCAAACCACTTGGCCTATGAGGGTGCAGATCTGTTAAGGGGAGTCTGTGCACTTTAGAACAAAATTTATTTTTAATCCTTTTTAAAATTACTTCATATACATTTTAAGTATTTAATCAAGTCGATCAACATGCATTGTATTATAAATCAATTTAAAAGTGAGTCTAAAACTTTAATTGAATTCATTTTAGCATTTTTTTATCCAATATAAGTTAAGGGACCAGTTAGCACAATCTCTAGAGGTCGGTCTCAATTCTAAAAAATTTTAAACGTCCCTACCATTCTTTCATAAAATGACCAGATTTATAGTTTTAAATCGACTAGGTGGTTAGTTGGCTCCCCAATTTAGGCCAGAATAAGTCCAGGTTTTGCACTATATTAGTTAGGACACGGGTGTTATTATTACGTGTAGAATATTAAACCCACTTTAGATTTAGGGTTCAAGGCTACTACTATCAGTGTCTCGTAGTATGCCTCATTGGGGCGTAAGTCCTCTATCCTTCAGAGACTATGAATCCCGCTTATCCACGTCACATGGATAACGCCACCTCCATTCTTCTCTCTTGTATGCTCAGAGTGCAGGTTGACTTTTTTCTCTAATTTCTTTTCATTACCTTGGTCCTTCTGGGTGATGATGTGAGCCTTGTATGTTGATTAAGCTAAGTTGAACCTTTTCTTCCCTTTGAGTAGGAATTTTTTAGTCTTCTCCCTATATGCCAATCCTATCTGAGAGAATGATATAGGATCCTTAATCGAGAGTCTTCTTAGGCTTCGACTTAAGATGTAATTAACCACGGGGGCTTACACATTTAGGAAGCTGAAGCCCACATCAAATAAACTTCACTTGAGCTGATGTATCGGGTGGAAAATCCCGTGACTCTGATCAGGTCATGCATATTATTACCCATCAAGGTGCGTAGGTGAGAGCCGTTATCCTCAATGGTTAATCATATGTATGATCTAATCTGCCCTCCAATTGGCCCGCTTGTGACGAGCGCAAATGTTTGCGATCGTTTTGTCCTAAAGAATAGTATGGTCGTACCCTTTGCATCTCTGTTCCCCCAGAGCGATGTCCTTTCGGAGGTCCACAACAATTACCTCAAACCTCAAGTCAATTTCTCGTGCTCGTTTGGGGGGGAGGGGGTGCGGGTGGTTCTCCCCC